>CAMTDV010000026.1:89521522-89734549 GCA_947069175.1 Scalesia atractyloides | reverse complement strand
GACAATGCCGTTGGATGGAAACACTTAATGATTATGATTGCGAAATTCGCTATCATCCCTGCAAGGCAAATGTCGTTGTTGACGCCTTGAGTCGCAAGGAAAGGGTTAAGCCCATTAGGATTAAAGCCAAGAGCATTGACTCAAAAATAACTTGAATGAGAAGCTAATAGATGCGCAAAAGCAAGCCCTATTAGAGGCTAATATTCCTAATGAGGGATTAGGCGAAACTATTGATCAGTTAACGCCTGGAAAGGATGGAATCCTTAGATTTAAGGAAAGAATCTGTGTTCCAATCTTTGGAGGACTTAGAGATCTAATCCTCCAAGAAATGCATAATATGAGATACTCAGTTCACCCAGGTGGTGACAAAATGTATCCGGATTTGAAAAAGAATTATTGGTGGATGGGTTTGAAGAAATCCATAGACACTTATGTAGCTAAGTGTCTGACGTGTTCGCAAGTTAAAGCTAAACATCAGAAACCGCCAGAACTTCTACAACAATTTGAGATTCCCATTTGGAAATGGGAATCTCAAATTGTTGTAGAAAATGGGAAATGGTAACTATAGACTTGATTACCAAGTTCCCTAAGACCAAACGTGGTAATGACACGATTTGGGTCATTGTGGATAGGCTAACTAAGTCAATGCATTTCTTGCCAATTAAAGAGACTTATAATTCCGACAAATTAGCTAAGTTGTATGTGACAAGATTATGTCCCTACATGGTGTGCAGGCATCTATTGTATCTGATAGAGATACTAGATGTACATCTCATTTTTGGAAAAGTTTCCAACAATCTTTAGGCACAAGATTAAACTTTAGTACGGCTTACCATCCACAGACTGATGGTCAAAGTGAGTGTACTATTCAGACTTTGGAAGACATGCTTAGAGCATGTGTGATTGATTTAGGTGGAAGTTGTGATGACCACTTACCCCTAATAGAATTCTCCTATAATAATAGTTATCAACGAGCATCAAGGCTGCCCCTTTAAGGCCTTATATGGGAGAAAATGTCAAACGCCCGTGTGCTGGGCCGAAGTTGGTGAAGCCCAACTATCTGGACCTGAGATTGTTCTGGAGACCACGGATAAGATTGTGCAAATCCGTGATCGTCTCAAAGCTGCCCAAGATAGGCAGAAAGTTATGCTGACAAGAGGCGTAAACCTCTTAAGTTCTAAGTAGGGGACAAAGTCATGCTAAAAGTATCACCTTGGAAAGGTGTAATGAGATTTGGAAGGAAGGGCAAGCTAAGCCCAAGATATATAGGACCATTCGAGATAACTGAATGTGTCGGCACTGTAGCTTATAAGCTTAAGCTGCCCGAGGAGCTTAGTGGAATTCATGATGTGTTCCACATCAGTAACCTTAAGAAATGTCTAGCCGATGAGTCGCTAGCAATATCACATCATGATGTGCAAATTGATGAAAACCTGAGGTTTGTTGATAAACCAATTTCGATCGAGGATCGGCAGGTTAAGAAGCTCCGAAGGAAATTGATACCTATAGTGAAGGTTAAATGGGATGCCCTTAGAGGTCCCGTGTATACATGGGAGGTTGAGTCCACTATGCAACAAAAGTATCCCCATCTTTTTGAATAAAATCTCGAGGTCGAGATTTCTTTTAAGGGGGTGAGGATGTAACACCTCGTAAAAATCGTGTCCAATAGTATAAGTGACACGTGTCATATTTTTAAAAGTCTATTAAAGACTAATATGGACTAAAGGTGTCAACATGCTCAAAACTAAGTCTCTGAGTGACCTTCTGATGTCAACATGCATAAACCAAGCCTCTGAGTGACCACTAGTGTCAACATGCTTAAGACTTAGTCTTTGAGTGACCGTTGTGTCAACACGCTTAAACTTAGCCTCTGAGTGACCGTTGTGTCAACATGCTTACATTGGCCTCTGAGTGACCGCGTTGTGTTAACATGCCCAGCCTCTGAGTGACATTGGAGTCAACATGCTTATAATGATCCTCTGAGTGATCATTTACGAAGTCCTAACTCTCATATGTGCCACTTGTTGGACGAGAGAGGTTAATTATGTAAATATGTGAAAGTTGGATATAGAGGGGTTAAAAGTGTTAACATGTTAATTTATACCTTTGAGTGATCTTTTACCGAACCGAGAGCTCGAAAATGTCTGGCCATGCTCCCGGGTACGCCAAATATTGGTTACGGAAGGCTAAATATGCTATAAAGGTGTTTTAGGAGGTTTTATAAATTGAGGGGCTAAATGTGACAAACTTTGAAAGTTCCCTTGAGGCGCGAGAGGCCTGTGTCTGCAGAAAATTTGCTTGGCCTCCACACAAATTGCCAAAAACCATGTGAAACAAGGGACTTCCAAACTGCTATGCCACGTTTTAGGACACTTGTAAGCTCCTCCTTCAAGCTCTCCAACGATAAATAGGTGCCAAGGTTCACCATTTGAACTTGCACCTTTCTCATTCTCAATCTATATCCCTCCTCCGGAAGTTCCTAACTGAAAGGAGCATCCAACTTAGTTCTATTGCATCCTAGGAATCACCCGTAAGTGTTCCTTTCTCTTGCATTTTCGTTTGTAGGCTTTTATAGCCAAAAGTCAAGGCGTTTTAATAGTGCCACGGTTCACCATTTGAACTTGCACCTTTCTCATTCTCAATCTATCTCCCTCCTCTGGAAGTTCCTAACTGAATGAGCATCCAACTTAGTTCTATTGCATCCTAGGAATCACTTGTAAGTGTTCCTTTCTCTTGCCTTTTCGTTTATAGGCTTTTATAGCCAAAATTCAAGCGTTTTATGGAAAACGCCTTGAATTTTGGCTATAAAAGCCTATAAACGAAAATGCAAGAGAAAGGAACACTTACGGGTGATTCCTAGGATGCAATAGAACTAAGTTGGATGCTCCTTTCAGTTAGGAACTTCCAGAGGAGGATATAGATTGAGAATGAGAAAGGTGCAAGTTCAAATGGTGAACCTTGGCACCTATTTATAGTTGGAGAGTTTAAAGGAGGTGATGCCAGGTGTTAAGGGGTGTTAGAGGGATCTTACAAGTGTCCTAAAACGTGGCATAGCAGTTTGGAAGTCCCTTGTTTCGAATCAAATTTTCTGCAGACACAGGCCTCTCGCGCCCACGAGCGCCTCTTAGGAACTTTCCAAACTTGTCACATTTATCCCCTCAACTTATAAAACCTCCTAAAACACCTTTATAGCATATTAGCCCTCCGTAACCAATATTTGACGTACCCAGGAGTATGCCCAAGCATTGTCGAGCTCTCGGTTCGTTAAAAGGTCACTCAGAGTTATAAATTAACATGTCGACACTTTTAACCCCTCCATTATCCAAGTTTCACATATTTACATAATCAACCTCTCTCGTCCAACAAGTGGCATGTATGAGAGTTAGGACTTCGTAAAGGATCACTCAGAGGCTCATTATAAGCATGTTGACTCTGATGTCACCTAGAGGCTGGGCTTGTTGACACAACGGTTACTCAAAGGCTAATTTAAGCATGTTGACACAAATGTTACTCAGAGGCTAAGTTTAAGCATGTTGACACAACGGTCACTCAGAGGCTAAGTTTTAAATATGTTGACACTAATAACCGCATACAATCCCATTTCCATGCTAATTCATCGATTTAGCAAGTTTTGGTGTTAAAACCCAACTAATTCAATTTAAGGCATTTCATCAAACATGTGGTGTGCGTACCTTAAGTTAAGCACATTCTTCCTAGTTCCTATATGGATTAACATAACCATTCAATTCTCATAAATCATTATCATGACCATGTATCTTATGTTTTATATCTAATTATCCATCAAAATACTTTCCACAACACTACTTCAACTTCAACATTACTCCAATTTAAGCATAAATTTCACTTACTTTCATCATTCTTCAATTACAAATGGGTTTTATCCTAAATCATCAATATACTCAAAATTAAACACATTACAACTTCTACACATTGTTATTAACTAATATTCATGTTCAATTTCATACTATATTCACGGATTACACATAAGCCACTTCTTCATACATCACTAGAACATGAAATTCAACTTACTTGGTGTTAAGAACACTTAGATGATCAGGAATCTTAGTTCATGCATAGATTTCAACTTCAGTTTTCCTTTCAATTTTGCAGATTTGTAATGTTAAGAGCTTGTTCTTCTTCACCTAGTTGTAGCGGTGCACACACACATATCACTGATGTGTGTGTTTGTGTTTTAGTTTTTATTAATTAAACTTTCATTTTATTCACTATTGGTCCCTCAAGTTTGGTGCTTACAATATTAGTGGCTAACAATTTATTTCTTACTTATTTATTTATCTCTATCTTTTGTTAATTAGTATATAGAATTTGGGGTGTTAGATAGAGCAAACACAGATCTCCTTCTAAACAACATGTGCGAGGATATGGTAAGTTAGTGGAAGGGAGAGACAAGCCTATAATTTCAGCTTTAGGTTATGTCAGGCAATACATCATGAAGAGAATTGGAAGTGTGATGAAAGTGATGAACAAATGCAATGGACCTCTTACACCAAATGCAACAAAACTACTGGACGAGATCAATTCAAAGGCACTAGACTACCGTGTTAAATGGACCGGTGAAAAATACGAAGTCTCAGGTCCTTTTCATGACCAATGTGTTGTCTCTGATGTGGATATTACATGCACTTGCAGAAAACGGGAGTTAACGGTCTGCCGTCTTGCAATGTTGTGGCTGTTAACTGGAACATGGCACTTCATGGTCAGGATGCAGGTCCACCAGAAAGTTGGGCACATCCTTGTCACCACTTACAAACATGGAAAAAGGTATACTCCTTTAAAGTTGGCGCAATGAATGGTAGAAACATGTGGCCAAAAAACCCATGCCCAACCATCCTCAACCCACCCTTGTACAAGAAACCCATTGGCAGGCCCAGGAAAAAGAGGAGAAGGAGCAAAGCTGAGGAAGATGATGAAATGGAAAAAAAGGGGCAAACTAACCAGGATGTTCAAAACTATGTCATGTTTAAAATGTAAACAGTTTGGTCACAATTCTAGGATCTGCACAAGCCAGAGAGTTGAACCTTCTGGTGGGAGTAGAGCTAATCAAGGTCGTAGTGCAAATGCATCTGGTGGAAGCAAAATTGGTGGAAGTAGGACTGCTAGAATGGCTGATGGAAGCAATCCTGGTGGTAGAGAGGCTGGTACAAACAAACCTCATAGAAAGAAAGCTGGTAAAGGTTAAGCTAGTGGAACTGAATGTGTTGGAAGTCAAGTTGCTTGAAATTGAATGTCTTTCTTTAGTTTAAGTATTATGGGTACTAGTTAATGTATGTTTGTTTAAGTTAATGGGCTAAAAACCTATGTTTTTTTTGTGGATCTAAGTGATTATTACAACTTCATGTATGCAACTTTTGTAATACACTATGTTTTATGAGGATGGGTTTTAGTCTAATTTTTATGTTTTGCAACTTTAATATAGTTTACGCATATAGTTAAATAGGTCTGCAATTTGTTTTCTGTTATGTTCAGTAATGTTGCTAGAAATTGCAAAACACCAACAATGGGATCAAAGAACACTTGACATTACAATAAACCAATGCCATTACAAAAAAGAAAATTGCATCAGCCATTGCCATTTTCATTACATCAGCCATTGTCATTACATAAACTTACTGACATTACAAAAAAAAAACACATTGCCATTACATAAACATAAAAAAACATTACTTAAGACATAATGCTAACACCAAGCATCAAATCATTTTCATTAGATAACATATACAAGAACCATGAGCCCTAATGATAACGCCAAACACCAAATCTATCTTCTTCTTGCGAATTTGTCCTTCCAAACTCCCAACTTGAGTTTCAAGTCTATTTCTAGCCCTTAAAAGACCTGGAATTATCACAAACGAACGTTGACGCATAGGTGGGTCAACCCATCAAACGAATCGACATCTAGACTTCTACAAAAAAGTTAAACAACAAAAAAAATCGTAAAGAAGATGGATAAACATGAAAAAATCCATTATAAACAAACTATTGAAGCACACCTCCAAAGGACACGTCCAGGGTTTAAATCTGCCATGAAGTTCGTATGATCGCTAAATTTCCATAGTAGCTAAGCACCATTGTTAGGGTTTTTATGGATGTTCACATGAAGAAGAAGAATAACGAGCTTAAGGGGCATGGTTTAATTTTTTTAAAGGATCTGAGCTTGAAATGATGGATATACCCTCACGTGGGAGGCACGTGGGGAGAGTCAACGGTGCAAACAAACAACTGTCAGTGTTGGGACTAAAAATGTAACCCGGATGCAAAAGTTTGGAGTACGGGTGTAGTTTCCAAAACCTAGGGACTAAATCCAAAGTTGAGGAAGCCACAGGGACTAACCGTGTACTTTACTCTAAATAAAGTAATAAACTAATATATATGGTTCTAATTGTGATTTTTGATTTATGCACTCTCGAATACTTTTTACGCACTTCTTCGTGTTTTCTTTTCATACTTCCTAGTGCTCATTTTAAGATAAATAAATAGTTATCTTTCTCGTTTATGAAGGAAGCCGCTGCAACAATTTCTCTCCGCCAGAAAATTTCCACTCTTTTCTTTTCATCTCATTTACCCATGAGACGACCCTATTTATAGAGTGAGGGGTATCCAATACACAAAACGAAGAAGCCAAAAAATTTGCAGTAATTTTGACTTCGAAGAACATTGAGGGGTATCCCATGCAACCCCCCCCCCAACTCCTCTTAAATTCGCCCCTACTTGTTGGAGTCAAAGTTGAGACCCCCCCCCCCCCCCCCCAAGGATGAAACCACTTAGTAGAAAATCCCCTAACCAATTGGGCTATATCATATTGGCAAGATCTCTAATTTCCATACACACTAATCTTAGATAGATCAAGCAAGAGAGAAGAATAGGGCTGGCTCACACGAACAAGCAACTAGTTAGACTTGAACGGTCACTCGTACGAAAAAGCAGTTGTCTCGCACGAACAAGCAACTAGTTAGTCTTGAATGGTCACTTGTACGAACAAGCAGTTGGCTCGTATGAAGGACAACTCACTCGCACGAAGAAGTGATTCTTCAGGGAACTCTCCCAACAGACATACTTCACAGACAGCAAGATCAGAAACACAAAACTTAACAGTATGTACACATGCAACTATTTTACAACACAAACAGACTAAACGTCGTACTAAATCAAGATAGGAGGATATCTTGATTCGGTCGACATGACCAAAACTTTACAGACAAAACAAACAAAGACCGTACAATTATTGACGTAACTAAGAATAAGCGACAGACACAAAAGTGTATCAACACAGACATCAAAAAGAGAGGCTGGCTATGGCCTCCGGTGGGCCATATGATTTTACCGATGGTACCGATAATGTGTTACAACAACGGTGGTTTGAGATAACGATAATGGCAGCGGGTAACAATGATGATGATGGTGCACGGGTAGACGATGGTGGTGATTATGAAGTTCCGATGTTAGCATTAACGGTTGATAACATGAGTGGCTGTAAAGGAATTACATGTTGTGGATGGTGGTTATACATAACACTGACAACATTACCGGTTATAGATTCCTGTGGATTTAGACAAGTTTTCGGCGACCAAGGTAAGTCCGACCCCTTTATTCACGATGACAGTAGTAACCGGCGACATTAGCTCAGGAAAACGGTGATGGTTATGATGATGTTAAGGATGATAGTGTGGTGGAGGGTAGTGGTACGCGTGGGTGGCAGGATGGGGGAGTTGTTTACCGGTGGTTGGTGGTTGGTGGTTGCCGGGTGGTTATAAAGTCGAAAGGTGGTGGAGATTGGTGATGGTCCGATGGTGATTGAATGGAGGTGGTGGTGAAGAGAGGGAGTTGCAGAGAAAGGTAGAGAGAGAGAAAAAAGTTTATTATTTAAAAGAGTTGAAAAAAATTAAAAATAAAATAAAAATATAGAATGACCGTATTATCCTTGAGATAACTGAGGTTTTTAATTAGGGTTATTTTTTTTTACTAAAATGGCGCGTTTCTAAAATGTTAGGGAGGAAAATGATACAATTTTAAAATTTGGCCTGTAATAACAAAAGTGAAAAAACCACATAGACATAATGACACTTAACTCTTAATTCATTATCCAAATAATAAATTAACATTCGTTTAACTCATTAAAAATCACCAATAATTTCCGAAAATTAATCGTTTTGTAAACAACTAATATTTCCTAGTATTTCATAAATACTTGATCTCCGTAATCAAACCTCTTTTGTGATACATGATATTTATCAGTTAAACATCATTTTTTGTTCATCGTCTAAAGTGTAACTTTTTGGATCGTTTAGTAACATAAAATAATTGAATATTGGACACCCAATTCTAACACTAATGATAAGCCATTTAGTTTTTCATAACATATACATAAATATAATAAATTACGTATATTGTTGCATAATGCAAATTAAAAGATAACATAACTTGAAAGAAAACATTTTTTTATAAAATCACACTTTTTAAACGTTATATAAGTTAGATTATTACAAAATACCATGTAAAGCAATTGAATAACAAAATACCATATAATCAACCATTTTGATTATTTAAGTTAATTAATGTTGAAAATATTATTTCTCAAAACCTCTCAAATAATCATAGATTTGTAGCACTAACATCGTTGTTTGATTGTTCTAAGGTAACGATTTAAGAAAATGTGTAAATATAGAAGGGCAGATTTCAAGCACATGCAACTTTAGTTTAATATCATTTTACTATATGTTATACACTCTTATATTATATGGGTCAACTACAAAAATATACAATAAAATTTTTAATAATAAATAATTACATATTATATCTATACACATAAAAAGTAATTAAAACACATATTATATATACATATATACACAAAGTAATTAAGACACAATAGTTTGGATAAAGATAATGATTTGGATAAAGGGTTTTTAATTACCATAAAATACAATATTAAAAATCTAACTAACCAAAAAGTTTGGTATTTACTATTATAAATTAGAAAAGAATTATTCTCAAATTTATAATAAGTTATATTTATATATTAATTATTATAAGATATATATTAAAATAAAATATGTGTAAAATTTGTAAGATTGAAGAAGAGGATTAGTTGGAATCCTTTATAAGAAATAAGATGGTATGCTATGTGAGGTGTGTCAACAGAACATGGATCTATACCAAGAACACTTGTATTCACTGATAAAACTCAACAGATTCGAACGAAATTATTCACAACAAGAACTTCTCAAAATCTCACCAGCAGATCACCAACACGATGATCTGCACACTCTCTTAACAGATCTAAACGAAAAACAATAAATCTCAACAAAAGATCTACAAGAACTATCAAACTCTAAGAGAGAGAAACCAACTGAGACAACAATGAAGAGAGAGAAAATATCTGTGTTATGAACGAACGATATTAGAACGAACTAAAAATGATAACCCTCATCTGAGATTTTATGTTATTTCTTTTCAATATTGAAAAGCTGTCCAGCCCAATTATCCAGCGTATGCCTCCAGCCCAATTATGTTCAGCAGCCACATGTATATAGCAAACAATAAGAGAAGAACTATTATTGTAACAAGAAGAATTAATACTGTAACAATAATAAAAGTGAATTAATGAGTAAATGAATTAATAAGTATTAAACGTAATGTGTATATTATATATATTTTAACACCCCCTCACTTTTATTATTGAACACGTCAAACATATTATGCCAGTTACACACCAAATTATGTTGTGTAACTAGTAAACCTTTAGTAATTATAATCTGATCAGTTTTAATATCGACGGTTTTTGATACTACCATTTGAATTTTTTTCCCTTAAAAAGAAAAGATCTAGTTCAAAATGTTTTGTTCTATCGTGAAAAACCGAATTCGCAGCAATAGATATTGCTGATGTATTATCACAATACAAAGATACAGGTAAATTTACATTCACATTTAATTCTCCAAGTAAATTAACAAGCAATAGTATTTCACATGTCTCAGTACACATCGCTCGATACTCAGCTTCTGCTGTAGAACGGATCGTGGACTGCTTTTTACTCTTCCAAGCAATTAAAGACCTTCCTAAAAATATACAATAACTAGTTATAGACTTTCTAGAAACCAAACATTTAGGCCAGTCTGAATCTACATATGTAGATAACTCAAACTTTGAACTTTTTTTAAGAAGAATCCCTTTTTCCAGGAGAACCCTTGAGATATCGTAGCACCCTCATAACTAAAAGAAAGTGAGCTGTTGTTGGTTTATGCATAAACTGACTTAAGACATGAACAGAATATGCAATATCAGGTCGAGTATGAGATAAATATATTAATTTTCCCACCAATTTTTGACAACCGGTAACATTTATTAAGTTCTCACTTTCTTTTTCACATAAGGCAATTACAACATGGTTTGGTTCAATAGGATTACTAACAGGTTTACGCCCGGTCATTCCATATTCAGCAAGTAACTCAAGGCAATACTTCCTTTGAGAAAAAAAAGTCCACTATTAATTTTAAGAACCTCAATGCCGAGAAAATATTTCATGATGCCTAAGTCTTTAATTAAAAACTTGGATTTAACAAACAGTTTAACACGTAATATTTCATGTTCACTATTTCCGGTAATTACTATAACATCAACATCAACATAAACAAGCAATACGACAAACACAGACCCAGAAGTTTTAACAAACATAAAATGATCACATTTACTTTGAGTAAAACCTAACTCAAATAAAACACTTAACAAATTTTTCATTCCACATTCTGGGCGCTTGTTTTAACCCATATAAAGACTTATTCAACTTAAATACTCTCGTATCATTTTTCAAAAAATAACCTTCAAGCAATTTCATATATACATCCTCAACTAAATCACCATATAAAAAGCATTATTGATGTCAAGTTGATATATAGACCAACCATTATTAACAACAAGTGCCAAAACAGACCTAACAGTGATCATTATTACAACAGATGAGAAAGTCTCATCAAAATCTATGCCTTCTTTCTGATTATAACCTTTGGCAACTAACCTCGCCTTATACCTTTCTATTTTACCATTAGACTTGTATTTGATTTTATATTGTAATACTCTGTAAAATCGTGTCCAATAATATAGCGACACGTGTTATATTTTTTATTTTTAGTCTATTAAAGACTAACATGGACTAAAAGCGTCAACATGCTCAAACTAAGTCTCTGAGTGATCTTCTGATGACAACTTGCATAAGCCAAGCCTCTGAGTGACCATTAGCGTCAACATGCTTAAAACATAGCATCTGAGTGACCATTAGTGTCAACATGCTTAAAACGTAGCCTCTTAGTGACCATTGGTGTCAACATGCTAAAACTTGGCCTCTGAGTGACCGTTGTGTCAACATGCCCAGCCTCTGAGCATCGAAGTCACATGCTTATAATGAGCCTCTGAGTGATCCTTTATGAAGTCATAACTCTCATATGTCCCATTTGATGGATGAGAGGGTTCAATTTTGTAAAGATGTGAAAGTTGGATAATAGAGGGATTAAAGTGTCAACATATTAATTTATAACTCTGAGTGACCTTTTAACGAACCGAGAGCTCGACGATGTCCGGGCATAATCCCGGATACGCCAAGTATTGGTTACGGAGGGCTAAATATGCTAAAAAGGTGTTTTAGAAGGTTTTAGAGGGTTTTATACGTTAAGGGGCTAAAAGTGTCAAACTTTGAAACTAGCCATGGGGCGCTCGCGGGGCGCGAGAGGCTAAGGCCTGGCCTCTCGCAGGGCATGAGAGGCCTGTGTCTGCAGAAAATTAACTTGACCACCACACAAAGGTGCCAAAAACCATGTATTCGAAACTAGGGATTCCCAAACAACTATGCCACGTTTTAGGACACTTGTAAGCTTCCTCTTACACCCCTTAACACCTGGCATCACTTTCTTCAAGCTCTCCAACTATAAATAAGTGCCAAGGTTCATCATTTGAACTTGTACCTTTCTCATTCACAACTCTATCTCCCTCCTCTAGAAGTTCCTATCTGAAAGAAGCATCCAACTAAGTTCTATTGCATTAGAGGAAACTCTTGTAAGTGTTCCTTGCTCTTGCATTTTCGTTTATAGGCTTTTATAGCCAAAAGTTAAGCGTTTTACAGAAAACGCCTTGACTTTCGGTTAAGACCATTATGGTCCAGCCATTGTTCGTAATGAACATGGCTAAGTGATCGTAATAAGGTAGGTGTTAGTCCCTATAAAGGGCATCTCCTGAAGATCACGTTTGCTAGACCAATTGACGAGTCAAAGTAATAATATTAAAAAGTCAAACGTGCCATTTTTCGGAAAAATCATAAATTGATCTTATATATGTTATGAAACCTGTTTTGACACTTAAACAAGTTGGTAATAATTATTAGAACATGTAAGAACATGTTCGGCTCGACAATTTCAGTTCTAGGGTCGGTTCGCAATCGAAAGTCGCGAAGTTTGACTTCTTCTTTGACTTTCGATTCTGATCCGACTTAGATTAGTTAGATACTGATCTAAAGGTTCATTATGATCGTAATATAATGTAGCATAACCCTCTGAGGTTATATTACATGATCATAATCAGAATCTGAGTTTATGCACAAGTTCCGTAATTATGCCATTTTGACTAAAATGTCGTTTTTGCATAAAAAGAGTTTTAATGATAAATGAACTTGAAAATGAGTTTCTTACTAATATAATATTATAAGTAGGATTATTTGGGATGTCAAATCAGATTATAAACTGGGTTTATGAGCAAGTCCTTGTATTATGTCGATAAGACGATAAGGCCCTTGTGGCTTATAAAATGGTTTTAAACACATCTTTTCAAAGTAAATGTTTAATTACTGATATGTTATATTAAATAACATATCTAAGACTTGTTAATCTAATCATCACATCAGTTTCATTAAAGATCGCATAAATCGTCATTTTACGACATAAACACCATTTCGGTGCATAATATGGTTCTAAACCATATTTATCAACCAAGACTTATTAGCTACTGATTTTAAAACTCATTTTAAATATTTTTACAGTAGGTACATGACACAAACTCAGAATCCCAAATAATTTATAAACTATGTGTCAAATGACCAAAATGCCCCTTTGGTGCATAGTTTGGTCATAAAATATAAATTACACATATTATTAATATCCTACTGATATTATATTATAAATTAATTATTTTTCCAGAATACTTATGATTATAGCAATAAATTATATTCAAGTTCCTTTTATAAGGTATGAAATTACCAAAATGCCCTTATGAAGCATAGTTTCACTTTATAACCATAACGGGCATATAAGTTGATATCCTACTGATATTACAACTTATTTAAAATGTAATGGCATATAGAACTTGCCTATTACTTATCCGGTTACCCGATATCGCTAATATGCGTACGGTTAAGCATATACTAGTTTACGAAAATTAACCGAAACGGGTCTAACCTTGTCATTTAAGTCTCAAAATCCAGAATGTTTATAGTTTATCCATATTATACAAGTCCAGGTAGTTGTTGGGATTAAAAAACATTCTATCCAATCATCGTTTAATCTAGCGTTATGCGTTTTGATCAAATATGCTAGTCGGTCTAAGTCTATGACTTAAACAAGACCGTTAGTATTTAATTGGTTAGCTTATGCCATAATCCAGACTAGAGACTTGCCGGTAAATGCTATCTGCACTTAGTACTTTTTGTGTACGGCTGAGTTAATAAATCTTGCGTTTAAACGAAGACTAGCTCAGGTAAATACTCTCGACTTATTTTCCCTATACAGGCTTGGGATACGGTAAATTATTACCGCTTGGTCGGAAATGGGATCAATCGAATGCCGGATTGTGGCTAGTAAATATGCATATTCTGTTTCAATCAGTTTTGTTTGATAACTTAAACATCAGGGGTTAACTACCGTGTCCTTGATACCCTCGGCTCATTACATTAGATAATGGCCACGACCTTAGCGCGGGGTGTAGGCATACACCTGACAGACGCTCAAATGTAACTACTCACACTTGTTGGGGATAACTCCTTCGTGAGTTCATAAGTGGTGTGTACGTTAATCATGTCTCGATCTTTGTACTGGGCCCTGTATGTATGGACAAACATGTAAATCTGTTAACAAGGTTGGACGGTCAACTTTCCCAAGTTATAAAAGATTTTGTGCTAATATGCATTTAAAACATTTTTATTTAAATGTTTTCAAAATGAGTCAGTTGGGTGTATTTACCAGCGAAAGCTGACGTATTTTCAAAAGACCAAGCTTGTAGGTACAATACGAAAATAGGTTGGAAGTGCTCGGTAGTGATAAGAGGATCTTGCAAATCCTAGATCTGCCCAAAGTCTGTTTTACATTCTTTCTTTGTACAATTTATGATCTGTCTGTGGATCTTCTATTACGAGCCTGTATATTATTTTGTATTTCAAACATTCGGTTTGTAATAGTAATTTAACTCTAAGACTTCCGCTGTGCTGTATTTAATTGACTATGATGATATCAACTTTACATCACGATACTCCCCACCCGGGCCCACCAGTGTTTGCTTGAAAATACGGGGTGTGACAGGTTGGTATCGGATCCAACATTTGAGAGTATTAAACACTAGCCTTTTGTGTTTAATCTCAAACTTACACAAGCACATTCCTTAGACTTCCGAGTCTAGGCATTGACCTAGGATTACTCATTTCATTATTAAGTTATTAGTATTGTTTTTGAATTAATTATTAACAGGAAAATACCGCCACGTGTACGAGGAAGAGGCAAAGGACCAATGAGGGGAGGACCTTCAGGACATATCCCTCTACATCCACATCACCCGAACCCCCATGAAGATTCGGGGGATTCATGGCCACTACCACAACATTCACCTTCCCATACCCAAAATTCTTATCACTCGTACCATTCATATCATTAACACCACTCTCACCATTCCTATCATTTTTATCAGGATGAATTTAACCCCAACCAATACTTTAACACACCCCTAGCTGATCAGAATCAGTTAGATCAGCCAAATCCAATGGACGAGGACTCTGATCCGGAGATGCCGCCGTCAGGTTCAAATGCGCACCCCATTGAGATATCGAGCGATTCAAATTCTTATGCAGGATCGCCATATCAAGGTCCTAATGAGTGGGACCAATATTGGAATCAATTTACCTTTTCCAACACTCCTTCCCATCACTATTAACCACCTCCTATACAAGAAGATGTTCACATGGAACCAGTGGAACATCATCAGCCGCCACCTGAGCCGCCGAGGAGGACACGTGGAGCACGTATGTCAGTACGTGCAGGTCAACGGTCCTATGTAGTTCGGGTTTAGACTCACTAGCTTGCTGATGATCAGCCATTCCTATAGCAGCCTTACAAACCTCACCAGATTACTGAGCCCTATGACCACCAGAATCTTTAGGTTGATCAACCCCGTTCTCATCCTCAGGACTACCTATCTCCTTAGAGTATATAGATCCACTTTGTTCATAAAAATAAAAAAAATTCAATGTATTATTATTTTCGGGTAAACCAACATTAACAGAGTTCAAACTTTTATTTTCTTTAAAAGGAAATATAGTTTCATAAAACCTAACATCTCTAGAATAAAACATAGTTTTCTGTTCCAAATCCCATAGTTTATATCCCTTTTTTAATCAGAATATTCAATGAAAACACATTTATCAGCATGGCTTGAAAATTTTTCTGAATTGTTTAGTACAATACTGAAACAAAGTGGCAGGAACACTCTAAGGTGATCTAAAGAGGGTTTAAAACCAAAAACAAGTTCATAAAGAGTCCTACCATTAAGCACAGACGAAGGTGTCCTGTTAATTAAGTATACAATAGTTAGAATACAATCAGACCAGAACTTCAAAGGGACACTACCTTAAAATAACAAAGCTCTCACAACATTTAACAAATACTATGTTTCCTCTCAACAGTGCCATTTTGTTGAGGGGTATAAACACAAGTTGTTTGATGAACCATTCCCTTATTATAAAAAAATAAACACTTTTAGCATATTATTAGTAAGCTTAGTCCCATTATCAGTTCTAATTATTTTTACAGATTTTTCAAACTGCGTTTTAACCATTTCAACAAATTGTTTAACACTTTCAAACACTTCATCTTTATATCTTAACATATAGACCCAAGAAGACCTAGTATAATCATCAACAATAGTGAGAAAATACTTGTACCCTTCTCTGCTTTTAACTCTATAAGGCCTCAATACATCCATATGAATAATTTCACCTAATTGTTTAGTTTTATGGTCACTTAATGGAAAAGGATCTCTATGTTGTTTAGCTTTATGAAAAGTTTCACAAGGTATAGGTATATCAAACTGTTTTAGTTTCAAATCATCTTTCAAGACTTTTAAAACAATTTAAGATGGATGTCCAAGTTGGCATGCCATAAACTAGTTAAGTCAACACTGTTACAGTTAAAGCAATTATACACAGAAGACTCACCGCAAAAATACAAACCATTACCAGTCATCAGGATTTTCTTTGTTGATAAATCCTGGAGATAAGATGCACTCTCATCAAATAATATAGAAACTTTACTATCCTTTTCAAGTTTATACACAGAAATAAGATTTACACAATAATCTGGTACTACAAACACATCATAAAGAGTGATCCTATCATTCAATTTAATATCCCCTATTTTTGTAACCAAAGCACTAGTTCCATTTAGATGATTAACTTTCACATTGTATTCAGAAATATCCAATTGATTTATTAAACATTTATCACTCATTACCATATGTTGATTAGCACTAGAATCAGAAATCCAACTTATATATTTCAAAGAATCCTTTAAACTTGCAAAACCAATATCCAGTTTTAAGAGTGCTAGCATAACCAGACCACCTACCTGACATATTACAGCTAACTGAACTTTCACCAGACTTTTGATTCAGTAAACTCAACAACTTTGACACATGATCATCAGTAAACCAGAGACAACATTTTTATCAACTTTAAATGATTCACATATCACATTATTACTTAAAATTTGTTTCTTCCCTTGATTAAACTTATTCTTCATCCAGGGAGGATATCCAATAATCTCAAAACATTTTTCTATGTTATGTCTAACTTTATTACAATGTGAACATTTTTAGTTCTGATTTAGACTCTTATTAGGTTTTTTCCTATTATCAACAAAAGTATTAGCCTTAGCAAAAAAAACCAACATTTTGTTCTTTTGATTGACTACCAATTTCGGTGAGATTCCTCCCTAGATATAATAGAAAAAGCTTCTTTCACAGTGGCCAAAGGATCTTTAATCAATAGATTAGTTCTAACAGACTGATAAACATTAATTTGATTAAGAGATTAAAATCATTATATTGTTTAGAAGTATTACAACTACAAACATGATCGAACTGCTTCCACATAATGTTTAAGTTGTGATAATATTCAGCCACAGACAAACCCTTTTGAGAAAAAAAATTATTTGCTGATATAAGTCGAAGACAATAGACCCATCAACCTTGTCATACGTTTCTTTTAATTCTTGCCAAACCTCGGATGCAGTTTTAGAGTAAACATGACCAAGATATAACTCTTCGGAAACTGAATTTAAAATCCAAGTTAGGACAACAGAATAACACATGTCCCACTGAGTAGCTAATATATCATTAGTTTCTATCTTAACAACATATCCATCAATAAACCCAAGTTTATTTTTTAACCTTAATGCAAGTGTCATAGCATTAGTCCAAACGGTATAATTTTCTGTTCCTTTTAATTTTATACTAATAATATTCAGATTTGCAGAGTCACTTGCATGTAAGTATACAAATTATTAGGTTCAAGCTTTCTAATTAAAGTTTCACCAAACACATTAATAAAGTCAGCCATAATAACCCATACAAGAATCAAACAACAACATATTAATCACGCAAGATCCTAAACAGTAAAGAAGTGCCAAGGACCAGACGGTGAGTTCATCACTCAAAAGGTGCTCACCCAAGCCTTTGCACAACTACTGTGACCTAGACAAAAACAAGAAATAAAACCACAGATTGTAAAAAAAAACAAAAACACAACAACGCAATATGCAACAGAGTGAACCCTCTCTATGTCCCAACAATGACCGACCCGATGTAAAACCCGTAAAATTTTCGTCTAACTACATGATGACAGGTGTCTAGAAACCTTCCACATAATTCACAATGTTGAAAGGAATGATTAAAAATCATAAAAATATAATAAATTTATGTTGATGGCCTAAATATGCCTAAAAGGAAAATTCTATATATTTGAGGTCTCTTACGGATCACAAGAACATACTCTTACGGTCCGTAAGGATGTTCAAAATTTTCTGCGCTCCTGAGGTCCCTTACGGACCGCAAGCCATACTCCTTACGGTCCGTAAGGGTGCAATGACAACAATATAATTGTTGGTAGCAGCCTGCTGCATATGTTGCCACCATTTCACTAAATCTTGACACCTATTATGGTTCTTGCCACACTTAACCATAACTTGACACATGTCTTGACACCAATCTTGTTCTTAGAGCACTTGGAAACACTTGGCACAATTCTAGCAATCTTGAATTAGTATAAATAGGCCTTAGTTTTTCCATAATCTTCACACCTTTCTCATTCTTACTCTAAAACTTCATGCAGCTTGTTTCCATTATTCGGAAGCCTCCTTCTGAGTTCTTTAAGTGTTCTTCAACACTAGTAAGTGCTCTCTCTAGTCTATTTCATTTTTTTAGGCTAGTTATTAGCCGAAAGTCAAACAAATTGACTCTTGCTTTGACTTTCGGTTATGGCCATTTTGGTAAAGCCAAAGTTCGAACCGAACTTTGCAACGTGATCGTAATAATGAAGGTGTTAATCCCTTGTGATTACACACTTTAAAGATCACGCTAAGTAGGCGAAATGACGAGTCAAATTTATATTAACTAAAAGGTAAAAAATATAAACTTCGTAAATTACACTAAATAAGTTTCTAACTATCAAAACCTTAAACTTTAACTATATTAGTTTATAGAACATATTAGGATATCTTTAATCATGTCCAACCCGTCATTTCTTATTTAGAGCTCATTTCATAGTCGAAAGTCAAGCAGTTGACTTTTGCTTTGACTTTCGATTCCGACCCGTTCGGTCAAGTTTAGAACCCGATTAGGATTTGTTATATGACCAAAATATTATAGAGGATAACCCTCTAAGGTTATACCTTTTGGTCAAGTCGTTTGATGGGTTTATTGACAAGCCAATATTATACACTTTTTTAAATGTCAAAAATGCCCTTATGGCGTAAAAATGGTTTTAAAACCAATGAGGCATATAATCTGACCTCAAACCTGATTATATAATATTATTAAAAATATTTTGACATAAAGGACTCTTCATAAACCTAACCGATCACCCGATACCCCCTATGCACGTACGGTTGGCTTATGTAACTTAGTTTACCTAAGTTAGCCGAATCGTGTCAAATTCCTTCAAATTCTTATAAATTCTAGAATGTATTATTGTTTACCCATATTATACAAGTCTTAGTACTTTTGAGGGTTTAAACTACATTCTATCTGGTCACCGCTTAATCTAGCGTACCGTACTGTTTCTTTATATTATAGTTAACCGGTCCAAGTCATATGACTTGAATAAGACCCGTTAACATTCTAAAGGGTTACTTACCATTCATTCCACACTAAGGGCGTCAGCAAATTGCAACCTTGTTAGTTGTTTTGTTTGAACGACTGTGCTTATATTATCTTTGGATTTTAAAGATTTAAGCCAGGTAGATACTCTTAACCTATTTTCCTTATACGAGCTTGGGATATGGTAAATTATTACTGCTTGGTCGGGTATGGGATCATATATCGGATTGTGACTAGAAAATCTGATAACTTAAACATTGGGGGTTAACGCGACTGTGTTATGGATATCCACGGCTCATTTAAGTTGCTAATGGCCACGACTAAGCACAGGGTGTAGGCATACACCTGACAGATGCTAATGCTATTTTAAAATGTTTTCTTATCCATATTGGGATACCCCTTTGTGGGTTAAAGTGGTGTGTGGGTTAATCATGTTATTCGATTTCTGCATCGGACCCCCATATGTATTAACAGGCATGTAAAACTGTATATAAAATTATTATAGTTGTCTCTATTTATGAAAATATATGTACCATTGTGTACATAAAATTATTTTGAAATATTTTCAAAATGTGTCGGTTATTTGTATTTACCAGTGAAAACTAATGTATCTTCAACAGACTAAGCGCAGGTTGCAAAGAACGTAAATAGGCTGGAAGCTGTCCGGTAAATGCTTAAGTGGAATTTGCAACTCCATACATGAAGCCTAGTAGTCTAAAGCTTCTTTTTGTTAGATCTTGCCTAGGGCATGTAATAAAACGCATGTACAACTTATATATATATTTATATTCAAGCTTTTATTGAGATAAATAGTTTTACTCCAATACTTCCGTTGCATTGTTATTTGTGATACTGTTATCCAATCATCACGACCCATCCGGGCCAACCGGGAAAACGGGGTGTGACACCAGACTAGTCCGACAACAGCAATGCCTAGTGCAGAACTGAAAAATAAAACAAGAAAAAAAGGAAAGACGCACCAGATTTGCAAAAACCCAGCAAGGATTTTCTCCTATTCTAATTAGGGTTTTACAACCTTCTTGGGTTGAACCCTAGGTTAGAACTACAGCTTCCTTATTGTATCTTCAATTCCAAGCACAACACCAGATCTGAGACACGCAAACAGATGTCTGACCTTCAAGAACCTTCGAACACAGGAACTCCAACTCTAAGAAACCCTAATTTCTGTTGATGAAAACCGCACAATCAACGAAAGCAATAACTCAAGAGCATCAACTATGCTCTGATACCATGTCAACAGAACATGGATCTATACCAAGAATACTTGTATTCATTGATAAAACTCAATAGATTCAAATGAAATTTTTTAAAACAAGAACCTCTAAAAATCTCACCAGTAGAAGCAACATGCATGCTATAGTTTATACAATAGAAACAACATCTCAATCTTGATATAATTTAATGTACTCGTTAAATTCTAATTCCTTATTACATTTTTCGTTCAAACAAACACCAAGCCAAATTAAAAATGAAATTTTGGATTTGATTATAATTAAGGATAAGATTGGATTTCAACAAAAGTTACAATTATGGATTTATGGTTAAAAGGTTACAAATTTAAGTTTATATTCTTAATGATCTTACTGTTCTTAAGTTTACAAGTCAGGATATAAAAACAAAATAATAAATAAATTATAATAAAGTAAAATAAAATAAAATAAAATAAAAAAGAAGATAACCTTTTTTTAATAACTTAGACTACTATTTTAATGATTTTGGTGTTCTGAATATAATTAATTTTGGGAATATTATTTTTGAAAACCTCTTAAATTATTTATGTGTTTTACCCTTAAAAAGTTTTGAAACTATTTTTTGTTACGATTTGACTAAGAAAATGTGTGTACATAGAAGGGTAGATTTGATGTCCGACCAACATTAATTTAAGGTTATATTATTACATGAAATGTACCATAATGTTATGTAATAATAGATACAATATCATACAATGAGATATAATATTATATAGAGATACAATATTATATAATGTAACTAATGTAATATACAGTGTAATATAATTACATGTAAGGTAATGTAAGGTAATATAATGCAATGAGATACAATATTATATAATAGAATACAATATGATTTACATGTAAGGTAATATAATGCAATGAGATACAATATTATATAATAGAACACAATATGATGTAATACAATAAAATGCAAAATAATTCGTAAATACTTATATAATTTATATCTATATTATATAATAAAAGAAATCATGTAGGGGACACATAAAGTTTTGTGAGATGATCTTAATTATTTTTTCCCAACTAAATAAATAGATATAGATAATATTTGTTAATAATATTCAATTAAAAATATATTATTTTAATATATAAATTTTATCTTTTACCTTAAATAAATAGATATAGATAATATTTGTTAATAAAATTTAAATAAAAATATATTATTTTAATCCATGAATTTGATCTTTTTTATATTTTACTATTTTGTTTTCCCTTTATATTTATCTTGTCTTTGCTTTATAATACGGATTAATAAAATTGAATTATAATCAAGTAAGCATAAATAACGTTTTAGACTTTTAATATAAAAATACAAATAAAAATACAAGTAATAATAACCTATAATAAAATAGTTTATGTTAATACTCTAACAATCTATAATATATAATTAAGTATAATAAAAGATTGAGTTCATTTAAAACTGTAAATAATTATATAACTTTCAAAACTCTTAAGAAATAATCAGATTATTTATACAATAGATTTTAAGAACTATATGACATGTTATTTATATTAACATTTAAAAAAACATTTATTCAACCTTTATAATACATAGGTCATTAATCTAATACAATATAATACGATACAACAAAATACAACACAATCAACAATCCTTAAATTAGAACAAAATAAACATTTCACAAATATAGCAATGAAATTTGAACTACTTTTATGGAATTAAGAAATTTCAGTTTATTTTTTCCATTGATCCAAAACCACATCAACTTTATAATTTTGAGATTGAAGTTCACTAACATCCCCACTAGTTTCAAAAAAAATACAAAAACTAAGAATAAAATATCCTTAAAACACTAAATATTGATCTATGGTTATTCTGTTTAACAAACTGCTCGACTTGAATTGATTTGAACGGTTCGATCGATTTCACAATTTATAAACACATCTATTTTACCGTATAAAACAGTCTCACTCTTATGAATGTGTTGCAAATTTCATCATCCATGTTGCACGATTTGAAAACTTACTTTTTTTCAAGAAAATAAAATACAATAATATATAATTGTTACTTAATTTATAATTTAATGTAATACCATTATCATTTAAAAGGATTATAAAAAGAAGTAATACCATTATAAATATCATAACCAATTGATAGGATTCAAACAAACTAATCTCATTATCAATATTATAATTACGTTCTAACATTTCAAACAACATTTCATTTAAATAACTTCAAAATAATTAATTTCTTGAGCGGCTCAGATACTTCATGGTACCTTAGCTCCTTAACTTGAGCCTCAAGGAAGCCCGAATTTTGCTCCAGTTATGGATCTCGTTCATTACCACAACTCAACTCCTTCACTTCCCTAGAATTGTTTGAAGAAGTTTGTGGATTATTGGCTCGGGTCGGATCATACACCTCGCCGAATAAAGTGCCTTTATTTAAAAACTCATGGGCCAAGTACCCAGCTAGGAGTATGTTATTACAGGCAGCTGGATTTTTAAGGGTTTGGGCTTTAGATGAAGCATTGGTTCGAGGTGAGATAGAGATACGGTTTGGTGGAGGAGCATTGATTTGATGTGAAGACAACCTAGGTGGAGGTGCAACCGCCTTGGGAGACTTAGTTGTAGCAATGGCTTGAGCTTTCTTAGATGAGCTAGTTGTAGCCATGGCTTGAATAAAACGAATATGTTTACGCGTCCGCTCGACCATCTTTGGTGGTGGTCTTCTTATTGGTGTTGACGAAATCAAGAAGTCATACTCTTCATCTTTCCCTTGTCGCTTACGTGGCCCAACTTGTGGCGATTGTGTTCGTTGAACGGTCCATGGTAACCTGCATGAGAATCAACCATGTTAGCCCTAAGTCATATTATTCCATAAATGCCCTCAGATAATTAAATCAAGATGCTTATATTTTATGATTTTAAAATGACAGCGATAGTCTTCAAAGTAAACAGTTATAAAACCCTCGACAGCGTAAAATACAATATAAAATTGAACTTTTAGATATCATTCTACTTATGTTAAAAGTAAGCTCATATGAAACATAATTGAATGAATAAATAAGCACATACAAATCAAACATTTTTTTAATGATCCTTTCCTTACAGAAAACTTCACACAAGGAAACGAATAAACAAACACATACAAATCAAACATTTTTTCAATGATCCTTTCCTTACCGAAATTTCATATAAGGAAATGATCTAGATATGATATTTAAAGGAATCTAGTTTCATCGGTAGTTCAAGATATAGAAGAGGCGGAGTATTCAATGAAATATAGTAACAAAAGTACCAAAATGCGTAAAGAAAAGTTCCTTTGGTTTAGATTTAAGACAATGAAAGTGTGAGAAATCAGGGTTGCCGTTTAGAGTCGAATATAAAGGAGCCGGTAAGATAGTAAAGCACATTATTTAAGGCGAAAGATATCACAACCTTTACACGTTTTAATAAGATAATTACAAAAAAGAAGAATATAATATATATTTTTTTAACTTTGTGCAATATTCTATTAATTAGTCTATTTGAATTGAAAAAAAAAATATACTAATATGTTTTATGCTAATATATAAAGTGAGAACGCAATCACCTTTTACATTATATTTTTAAACCATTACAACACCTTACATAACAAACATCCTCAATGCTAACTACTCACTAGTATAAACATACCAACTAATACAAACTTTGTATTCGTTTCTGAGAATCCTAGAAAAATTTTGGACGTGATCCACAGTGAGTAGAAGAAAGCAGGCCTTTATTGAGTCAATTTTTAATAAGTTTAAGCTTCATGTTGGGTTTAGTTCTAAACCATTCGGCCAATGTTAAATGATAAGTTAAATGAGTTCAAACTTTACTATTAGTTGTTATGAGTACAAGAGTAATGGACTTAATACAAAATGAGTTTTAGTATTTAATGGACTTAAAATAAATATATGTTAATAAGTTTTAGTGTTTAATAAAGTATATATAATTTTATAATTAAATATATATATTCATATATATTATAGATAAAAAGTTTTAAAAATTTTCAAAGTCCTCAAGAAGGCCTGCCTCCAGCCGGCTTTGCCAAACTTTATAGGACTACTTTTTTAAAAGCTGATTAACCAACCATAATACTTTTTCTCGAATACTTTCTATAATAACTAAGTTAGAAACCCGTTTATTATACGGATTGAATAAAACAAATATAATTAATAATAAATATTAAAATATATGACGCAAAACAACAACAATAAAAGTATTTAATGCAGTTTGGTAGTTAATTTGTAAGAACATATTTATCACACATCATGATAGCGATAGGCTATAAATTGATTATCTTTTATATAGTTTCATTTGTATGACATCTTAATAATAATAATAATAATAATAATAATAATAATAATAATAATAATAATAATAATAATAATAATAATAATAATAAAATGATGATAGAACTGATTTTTCTTTAGTTGGAATATAAAAGAAAAACATAACCTTAATAATTTTAATAACATTATGTAATTTGCAAAGTAATAAAATGAATTCACTTAAAAAATATACAAATAATATTTGAACATAAAAATATATAAAATAAAAATAAAAACTTATATATAACTAGGGTTAACATACAATAGAAAGTTTATTTAGATGGAAATGATAGTAATTAATCTTATCCATCTACTTAGTAATCAAGTGTTAAGATTAAATGAGTGAAATTGAACTAAAAAGAGGAGGCGTGTGGGTTTGTGTAGTGGCATTTTAGTTAATCTAAAGCAATAGTTTCTCTCATCTCCAATGTCACACCCTGACCCGCAGCGGATATGGTAGTCGGGGCATGATTGAGTTTTCATCAAAGCTCATGACATTTACTATAATAAAGTTTCATATTTATTATTCCAAATTAAAAGGAAAAATTCCAACAAACACATAAACCATACAAGCACAAAATATTCTAAACATGACATTCAAATAATGCTTTATTTATCTTCTAAGGCCCAATCCTATGTATTCCTTACTTCAACATATTCACCTGTATCATGTATAAAAATAGAGATTTGGGTAAACAAAAGTTGGCGAGTGAATCCCATTAAACATTTGAAAGAAATAATATGTTGATTAATTTAATAAAAATGTGCATAAACCAAATATGAGCAAACGTATATGTAAACTATCCACAAACCACATAACTATCTAGCACTGTACACATGAGCATGATAAATGATGAGCTTTTAGATTAAGGCTCTATCAAATGGAGCCGATCTAATTAGGCAACGGGCGATCCTCTACTCGTATAAAACAAGGGACTGATGGGCCTAATGTGAATGCTTGACTGAAATGAGAAAATATAACCACAAATAACAACAAACAAAATATCACATAGCACGTTAGTTCATATGATGGTAATAGCGCGAGTGTTGAATAAATGATATAAATAAAACGACACATGATACACCCCAAAACATGAATAAAAATGAGAAGTTTGTAGGAATTCACTCACAGTGGGTGAGTTCTTTATTTGATAACGAGCGCGCACGATTTAAAGATTCCAACCGACGAGAAAATTAACCTAAATATTCACGTAATAATTCGGTAAATATATATATATATATTTTAAAATTAGTATGTTTATTTAATGAATTTTATTAGACTTTTTAGATAATTTTATAGTATCTATTACTAAGTTTTGTGTTTAAAAGACTTATTTTATCATATATATTTTTATGGATTTTGAAGAAAAATAAAGGAAAAGGTTAATTAAAAAATATACCCCTTTTAGGGGTCGAACCGGCCACGTGTAGGCAGCGTGTGAGATTCGAACGTGTGACCTTCCGTTTACGTGAACGCAACTCTACCAACTGAGCTACGTGTCTAACCCGAAATATATCTGAATTTAATTGTATATATACACTTACTGAAACCAAACTTATTTTTGATTAATTAAAAAAGGTTTTGGATAATTATAAGAACATGTAACCGGCCAGAATCGAACCTACGATCATAGCTTCGTGTTGCACACAGCCCGACCAATTGGGCTGTGTGACTAACCCGGAGAATAAAGGATTTTAATTATATTTATATACTATCTGTATTGTTTTATATTTTAGTTATAAAAATATTTGGATTAATTAAGGAATTCGGCAGCGTGTTAAGACTCGAACCCGGGTCTACTTGTTAAAATTGCACACAGTCCACCACTGGACGGTGTGTCTAACCCGATTTAAACACATGTTTTATTATTCTTATACACAGATTCTTCTTCATCTTTTACATTTCATGTATTCAGCTTGATAACCCGCCCTGGTTTTTTCAAATTACAACCCACATTGCTTACTGAGGAACGTAAATTAAAAGGAAAGAAATGTCACACCCTAACCCGCAGCGGAATAAGAGTCGGGGCATAATTGGGTTATCACCAAAGCTCATGATGTTTACTAATATGTTTCATATTTATTAAATTCAAAGTTACATCCTCAATATTCCAAACAAGTTCATACAATTGCAAAGAAAGATAACCAACTAAACAATCCAAAGTCTAAACCGGTTTATTCTTCTAAGCCATCCTATATGTTTCTTGCTGCAGCTGGATCACCTGTATCATGTGTAAAAATGGGGGTTTTTGGGTCAACATAAGTTGGCGAGTGAACCTTGTTAGAAAACATTTATTATTGATTTCTTGTTACATTTATTATGGAAAATTGTGCAATAATCATATGTGAGCAAACATAAATAAACATACAATAACAATAACAATAACAAACAATAACATACAATAACAAACCAACTTGCATGAGTATATAACATGAATGATACTGTATATGTTGGCAACGTCACGTTCACGCTCATAGGTAATGGGGAACAGACGGCCTATGATAAATGTATGTGCGATCAAGGCTCAATCAAACGGAGCCGATCGTATGTTGGCAACGCCTCGTTCACGCTCATAGGTAATGGGGAACAGCTCAACGCTCATAGGTAATGGGGAGCGGCGGCCTATGATAATGTATGTACTGAACATGATAAATTTAATCTAAACATTAACCACACAAACAGTTGATACATATTGAATACACGTTTGATCATGGATATGATGGATGCACAATTGTTTAAATGTAAATAATAATAAGACACATGATACACCCCAAAAACGTGATTAAAACGGAGAATTTGTAGAGATTCACTCACATTGGGTGCGTTCGGTTGAAGATGAGGAATGCGCACGAGTTTAGAGGGTTGATCGATGAGGATTAACTAACCTAAATAATAACTAAAGGTATGGTAAATAAGTGAATTTTATTAATAATTTTAATAGGATTTTTAGATATATTTTTGTGAGTTTAAGGCTATTTTCTAACTTTAAAAACATTATTTTTAAGTATTTTAATTGATTTTTAAACTAAATAAATAAATAAAAAATATAAAAAATGTTGACTTTTTTGACTTTGACCGTTGACCATGACTGTTGACTTGTTGACCGGTTCGGTCGTGTATATTGTTGCACTGAGTGAGGTTCGAACTTGTGACCTCCCGTACGCGTACCAACTGAGCTACGTGTCTAACCCGAAATATTTCTGTTTTTAATTATATTTATATACTTTTTAATTTATTCCAAAATTCATTTCTTAAAAAGGATTTAAATTCTATCGAACCGGCGTGCGTATCAGGTCTCGAACCCGGGACCTGTTGATTAACGTTGCACACAGTCCACCGCTGGACTGTGTGTCTAACCTGGTTAAAACACTTGTTTTTATTTCTCTTATATACTAACTGGAAGTTTTCATATTTGGGTTTTATAAAAACTCTGAATATTGTGACGAATCGGAATAAGGGCGGACTCGAACCCGGTATCGCTACGTTTCAATTGCACACAGTCCACCGCTGGACTGTGTGTCTAACCCGAGATATAATCCAATTTATATTAAATTTATATACAGACTCACTTCGACTTCTTCGTTACAATAACCCAGACAACGATTACTGTACTGAACTTGTTCAATTCGATTAACAGGCGTATGAATGATTAAAATGTAACGAATAGGAAAGGTTTTGGGAAATGAACGTACCGGATTGACGACTTTTCTCAGAACTCCGGCAAAGTCGTCGGCTCTGTTTTTATGAACTCCGTCCGAGCGGACCAATTAACAGTTTTGATTAACTAGTTGTGGAATTGAAGGACTAAACAAGAGTTATCAAAAGGTTTGAATGATTATACCATTTCACAGTGCAATGTAGAAATTTTCAGAAAACTTCCGGCGAGTGATGATTATCCGATATCGTCGCCTGGGATTGATTCTGATTGAAAGGTTTGAGTTAGCAATAGCCTAACAACTGATAGAAGATGAAAGAATTGAGAAACTTACCGTTTGATGAAAGACATGGTTTTCTGGTGAAAGTTCGGCGAGTTCAGGAAGCTTTTCCGACGAACTGAAAATAGAGCGAAAGTGAAATTGGAGGTTCTGTGGATGATTTTGAGTCGCGAGATACTGATATTGTTGGAGTAATTCAGGAAGTGAATGTTTTTGGTTATTAAACCCGAACTCACATGAATTCAAGTTCATTAACGACTGAATTGATTAAGAATGTCGGTTTATCGGTTATAATCAAGAATCCACGAGCACTCAACAGTCCTTGGACGTTTGGAAGCCGATATCGGTTTCAGTTTGGCGCAAACAGGTTGATTCACGGTCGAAGTTATGTTTTAATTGTTTCCTAGAATTCACAAAGTCAGATAGTGGCGGAGTGGTTATGTGTTTGATGTTTAAGGTTTCCGGCTGACCCGGATTCGAAACCCAGCAGCCCTTTTTCATTTTTAATTGTTTTAAATTTAATTTTTAACAAATTTTAATTTCCATAATCTAAAATGTTTATTAGTTATGTATTGTTTAAAATTAAAATAAGCATTAAATGAGCAACAAAATATGAAACAGATTATTCGATTAATAAACGAAGCGGGTTTAGTAAAACCCGTTTTTTCGACAAATGTTACAAGAAAGAGTTTAAGTGAGATTATACCAACAAAGACGATCTTTGGTTTCTCCGGTAAGGTTCCGGCGACGAGTAAACTTTCCGGCGAAGGGTGAATTTTTAAAGCGGCGATTACAGTGAGTTTACAAAGTGATTTGGTGGGTGTGAGCGAGTTTTACAGAGTAGCAAGGATCCCGATGTATAGTTAAAGGTTGATTTGAGTGTAGGTTTTGATTTCAACAAGATTTCGATTAAGAAATTTATGACCGAATGATTATGTAATCAATTTGTTTATAACTGACCCAATAATTGCGTTTAACACACATTTTAGAAACGTTTCTTCAATTTAGATCGAACATGAAAACGGATAATTGATGATTTTGGAGGTTACAGTCGTTTACAGGCGGGTGTTTTGAAAATATATTTAGAGTATTGTTTTTCTATATAACTTATTTGGTTTAGGATTTATTCAAATATGTGTGTGTAGTGTAGTGGTGTGTTGTGTGTGTTGGTTGGGTGGAGACCCGGGTTCGACACCCGCGGTCTTCATTTTTTTGTTATTTTATTTTTATTGTTTATTTATTAACATTTATTATTTTATTTAAATACTAACAACAATATAACAAATTTTTAACATAAATGCATAACGAACATCATATGTATATCTGAATTACAAAACGGAGCGGGTTTTAGAACCCGTTTTACGACAAATGTTACAGTATCCCCTACTTTTAGAAATTTCGTCCCGAAATTTAAGTAGTGATAGGTTTGTCTTGGAAGAGGTGAGGGTATTTTTCGCGTATTGAGTCTTTGCGTTCCCAAGTAAACTCAGGTCCTTGTTTTGACTCCCAACGCACCCTGACTATCGGAATTCGATTTCGTCTTAAAAGTTTTTCTCCGAAGTCCATGATTTCTACAGGTTGTTCTATGAAATGCATCAATTCATCAATCTGAATATCTTCTAACGGTATATGAAGGTTTTCGTCGGCTAGGCACTTTTTCAAGTTGGATACATGAAACGTGGGATGAATCTTGCTGAGTTCTTCTGGTAGGTCAAGCTTGTAGGCTACAGGACCAGGTCTCTCGAGTATTTTGAATGGTCCCGCATAGCGAGGTGCTAGCTTGCCTTTTTGTCCAAAACGAAGAACTCCCTTCCATGGTGATACTTTCAAAAGTACGTGATCGCCAACACAAAACTCGAGTGGCTTTCGTCATTTATCAGCATAACTCTTTTGACGACTCTGAGCTGCTAGAAGATTATTGCGGATTTGAAGAATCTTATCGGTTGTTTCTTGGATTAATTCAGGTCCAGTGATTTGTGCTTCACCGATTTCATGCTAACATACAGGAGATCGGCACTTACGTCTGTATAGTGCTTCAAAAGGAGCCATTCCAATGCTTGAATGGTAACTATTATTGTATGAAAATTCAACTAATGGTAGATGAGTATCCCAATTGCCCTTGAAGTCGATGACACATGCTCGCAACATGTCTTCAAGAGTTTGTATGGTGCGCTCAGATTGACCATCAGTTTGAGGATGAAAAGCTGTGCTGAGATCTAAGCGTGTACCTAACGCTGATTGCACGGCTTGCCATGTTCGTGAAGTAAAGCGTCCATCTCGATCCGAAATGATACTTAAAGGCACACCGTGTCGACTTACAATTTCATCAATATAGATACGAGCTAACTTCTCGTTCTTATAATCTTCGCGGATTGGAATGAAATGAGCTGATTTAGTAAGACGATCAACAATAACCCAAATCATGTCATGCCTACTGGAGGTGCGAGGTAACCCGGTAATAAAATCCATGGTTATGTTTTCCCACTTCCAAACGGGTATTTCGGCTTGAAAGAGTAAGCCTGAGGGTCTTTGATGTTCGGGTTTAACTTTCGAACACGTGAGGCACCTGGAAACAAAAATGACGGTATACTTCTTCATGCCAGGCCACCAGTAAGTGTATCGTAGATCTTGATACATCTAATCAGCACCTGGATGTATAGAGTATCGTGTTTTGTGGGCCTCATTCATGAGAAAAGTACGAGATTGTTACGATCAGGTACCCAAATACGATTTAGGTAGTAAAGGATACCATCGGACTTGGATTCTAACTTGGTTTAAGCTCCACAAGACAATTCATCCCGTACATCATTTTCTGTGACAGAAGTATGTTGAGCTGCTCGAATGCGGTTTTGAAGACCAATTATGATTTGAGAACACAAAAGATGAATGGAGTTAGCATACTCTTTTCGGCTAATAGCATCAGCCACAACATTGGCTGTTCCAGGATGAAAATTGATTTCACAATCATAATCATTCAAGAGTTCGAACCATCGTCATTGTCTCATGTTTAACTCTTTTTGGTTGAAGATATGTTGAAGGCTCTTGTGGTCAGTGTAAATTTCACACTTTGTACCATTGAGATAATGTCTCCATATCTTTAGAGCGAACACGATTGCTCCGAGTTCTAGATTGTGAGTAGTGTAATGCTTTTCATGTACTTTGAGTTGCCGTGAGGCGTAGGCTCACCTTTCCTCTTTGCATTAAGACACACCCTAGTCCTTGCCCATCTGCAACACAATAGACCACAAAGTCTTCACAACCATTAGGGAGAGTGAGAGTGCATCACAAAGTTTTTGCTTTAAGGTTTGAAAAGCCTCTTCCTGCTTGGGCCCCCAAACGAAGGGCTTGCCCTTATGAGTCAAGGCTGTGAGTGGTAAGGCAATACGAGAGAAATTGGCTATGAAACGTCGATAATAACCAGCTAAACCGAGGAATGATCTAACTTCGGTAGGAGTGCGTGGAGCGTGCCATTCTTGCACTGCTTCAATCTTTGTAAGGTCGACATGAATTCCTTTGTCGTTGACGACGTGACCAAGAAATTGAATTTCTTTTAACCAGAATTCACATTTAAAAAACTTAGCATAGAGCTTTTCAGTTTTCAAAAGTGTTAGGATGAGTCGAAGGTGTCGTTCATGATCGGATTTGGTCTTGGAATAAATAAGAATATCATCGATAAGGACAATAACAAAACGATCAAGGTAGGGTTTGCACACCCTATTCATTAGATTCATGAAAACAAAGGGAGCATTGGTCAAACCAAAAGGCATGACCATGAATTCGTAATGACCATAGCGAGTTCGAAAGGCAGTCTTCGGAATGTCTTCTTCACGTACTCTAAGCTGATGATAACCAGAATGAAGATCGATTTTTGAGAAACAGGTGGCACCCTGAAGTTGATCTAGAAGGTCATCAATGCGAGGTAAAGGATAGCGATTCTTGATGGTCAGCTTGTTTAGCTCTCTATAGTCGATGCACATTCGAAAAGTCCCATCCTTCTTTTTGACGAAAAGAACCGGTGCACCCCAAGGTGATGAGCCATGACGTATAAATCCTTTGTCAGTCAGCTCTTGCAGCGGACTAGCTAACTCTTGCATTTCAGATGGGGATAACCTATATGGAGATTTTGCAACTGGAGTGGCACCAGGTACAAGATCGATTCGAAATTCGAATTCTCGCATAGGAGGAAGTCCTGAAACGTCGTCGGGAAAAAGTTGAGGAAATTCTTTAACAATCGGAATGTCTTCGAGTTTCTTATCCTTGCCCTCTTTCTTGACAATGTGCGCTAAGAATGCTATGCAGTCTTTGCGAAGGTATCTTCGAGCTTGAAGGCATGACATCAACTTGAGTCCTTTGGATGGGGTTTCACCAAAAATACGAAGAGTTTGACCGTCAGAGAGAGGAATTTGAATAAATTTTTCATAACAAACGACTTCAGTATGATGCTGACTAAGCCAGTCTATACCAATGATGACGTTGAAACTATCCAACTTCATAGGAATAAAATCGATGGAAAATCATGATCATTGAGAGTAAGGGTGCAATCGCGAATGATAGAGTCTAACGTAATAGGTTCATCGTCTGCTACTTCCACTGTAAATGATTCGGCTACACTAACGCGAGGTAAACCAAGAATAGATTCAAACTCTAAGGACACAAAAATCTTATCCGCGCCAGTGTCAAAAAGAATGGATGCATAACTACCGTTAATGAGGAACGTACCGTTAACCACGTTGTTATCCGCTCTAGCTTGGTTGGCGTTGATGTTAAAAGCTCTTCATCTAGCTGGCGGATTAGCTTGGTTGGCTTGGTTCACAGGATTAGATTGGGCTTGTGCATTTATGATGTTCACTAAACGTGGACAGGTGTTGCGGAAATGGGTTGGATCTCGACAATTTAAACAAACTCTGACAAGCGGCATCATAGGGTAGTTAGGTTGGTAGACGGGTTGAGCCATTGGTTGAGCAAGTGGTAGTAGTAGAGGTTGTTGGTAAGGAGTTTGGCCCACCACTTGGTTGTTTGGTTGGGCTTGAGGTTGGTTGCAGGCTGGTCTTTGAAGAACGCGACAGGTTTGGATTGTATGACCTGCACGGCCACCACCTGTGCAGTGAAGACATGGGTTTTCGAGAGGGTGGTGATATTAACACCAGTTGCATTTTGGGTGAGGTCCTGTATACTGTTTCTTGAATGGAGCGATATGTCACACCCCGACCCGCAGCGGAATAAGAGTCGGGGCATAATTAGGTTATCACCAAAGCTCATGATGTTTACTAATATGTTTCATATTTATTAAATTCAAAATTACAACTTCAATATTCCAAACAAGTTCATACAATTACAAGGAAAAAGTAACTAAATAAGCAATCCAAAGCCTAAACCGATTTATTCTTCTAAGCCGTCCTATATGTTTCTTGCTGCAACTGGATCACCTGTATCATGTGTAAAAATTGGGGTTTTTGGGTCAACAAAAGTTGGCGAGTGAACCTTGTTAGAAAACATTTATTATTGATTTCTTGTTATATTTAATATGGAAAAATTGTGCAATAATCATATGTGAGCAAACGTAAATAAGCATACAATAACAAATAATAACAAACCACCTTGCATGAGTATATGACATGAATGATAATGTATATGTTGGCAACGTCACGTTCTGCTAATAGGTAATGGGGAACGGACGGCCTATGATGATGTATGTGCGATCAAGGCTCAATCATACAGAGCCGATCGTATGTTGGCAACGCCACGTTCCGCTCATAGGTAATGGGGAACGGTTCCGCTCATAGGTAATGGGGAACAGACGGCCTATGATGATGTATGTACTGAAAATGATAAATTAAATCTAAACATTAACCACACAAACCATTGATACATATTGGATACACATTTGATCATGGATATGATGGATGCACAAGTGTTTAAATGTATTAAATAATAAGACACATGATACACCCCAAAAAGTGATTAAAACGGGGAATTTGTAGAGATTCACTCACATTGGGTGCGTTCGTTTGATGATGTTGAATGCGCACGAGTTTAGAGAGTTGATCGACGAGGAATAACTAGCCTAAATAATAACGAAAAGGTACGGTAAATAAGTGGATTTTATTAACAATTTTAATAGGATTTTTAGATTTATTTTTGTGAGTTTTAGGTCATTTTCTAACTTTAAAAATATTATTTTTAAGTATTTTTAATTGATTTTTAAATTAAATAAATAAATAAAAATATAAAAAAATGTTGACTTTTTTGGGTTGACCGTTGACCGTTGACTGTTGACTTTGACTGTTGACCGGTTCGGACTTGTGTTTGTTTGCGCTGGGTGAGGTTCGAACTTGTGACCTCCCGTACGCGTGCACGCAGCTCTACCAACTGAGCTACGTGTCTAACCCGAAATATTCTAAGTTTTAATTATATATATATATATACTAACTAAATGTTTTAATTTATTCGATTTATACTAAAAGGATTTAAATGATTGAACCGGTTGCAGGGAAACCGAATCGAACTCGGGTCCTTTGGTTTGTCAGCGCACAGCCCAACCAGTTGGGCTGTGTGACTTATCTGTTAAACTTACAGTTTTTATTATTCTTAAAAACATCCTGGGTCCTACTCTGATTCAGTAACAAAAAAAATTGGTTTTAATTGCCGGTGTGTTGTAAGATTCGAACTCGTGACGTGCGCTATGTGTTCGCACACAGTCCACCGCTGGACTGTGTGTCTAACCCGGTTTAATATCTTGTTTTAATTAAACTTATACATTAGGTTCGACTTCATCTTCTTCGTTCAAAGACACAGACAACGATATTCAACAGTTCTTGATTAATTCGATTAACGAACATATAAATGATTAAAATGTAATGGACAAAGAAGGTTTTGGAAATGAATGTACCGGAAAGATGGTTTTTCTCAGAACTCCGGCAAAGTCGTCGGCTCTGTTTTATAAATTCCGTCTGAGCGGACCAATTAACAGTTTTGATTAACTAATTGTGAAATTAAATGACTAAACAAGAATTATCAGGGAGTTTAGATGTTTGTACCGATTCACAGCGCGATTTCGGAATTTTCAGAGATTTTCCGGCGGTTGCAGATTATCCGACAACGTCGTCTGGGACCGATTCGGATTAAAGGATTTGAGTTAGTAAAAGTCTAACAATGGATAGAAGATGAAAGAATTGAGAAATTTACCGATTCGATGGATGTCACAGTTTTCTGGCGATATCAGAAAGCGTTTCCGACGAACAGAAATTAGAGGGAAAGTGAAATTAGAGGTTCTGTGAGTGTTTCTGAGTTGCGAGACAATGATATTACCGGTGTAAATTGGAGGTAAATGATTTCGGTTATTAAACTCGAAAACCATATGAATCGAGTTCAATAAAGACTGAATTGATTAGGAACGTGGGTTGTAATGGTTTTATCGGTTATAATCAGTAACCCACGATCACTCAAACGTCTTTGGATAGTTGAAAGCCGATCATCGGTTTCAGTTTTGGCGCAAACAGATAGATTCACGGGTGAACTTAAGGTTCTATTTGTTTCCTTGTTTACACAAAAACACCAAGTGGCGGAGTGGTTAATTTGGGTGATGGTTGTGTCTTCCGGCTGACCCGGGTTCGAAACCCGGCAACCTAATTTCATTTTTATTTACTTTATTTTTACTTTTTAACAATTTTAGTTTCCATATTCTAAAATGTTTATTAGTTATGTATTGTTTAAAATTAAAATGAGCATTAAATAAGCAACGAAAATTTGAAACTGACTATTCGATTAATAAACGAAACGGGTTTTGAAAACCCATTTTTCGACTGATGTTACAGTATCCCCTACTTTTAGAAATTTCGTCCCGAAATTTAAGTAGTAGTGATTATAGGAAAAAGATGCGGGTATTTTTGGCGCATTGAGTCTTCACGTTCCCAAGTAAAATCAGGTCCTCGTTTCGACTCCCAGCGTACCCTAACAATTGGAATACGACTCCGTCTTAAATGTTTTTCTCCGAAGTCCATGATCTCTACTGGTCTTTCAATGAAATGCATAGATTCATCGATCTGAATATCTTCCAGGGGAATATGGAGGTTTTCATCGGCGAGGCACTTCTTCAAGTTTGATACGTGGAATGTGGGGTGAATTCTGTTGAGTTCTTCTGGTAGGTCAAGCTTGTATGCTACAGGTCCTACTCTTTCGAGTATCTTGAAAGGTCCTACGTAGCGTGGTGCTAACTTGCCCTTCTGACCAAAACGAACTACTCTCTTCCACGGTGATACTTTTAAAAGTACATGATCACCAATGTTAAACTCCAAAGGCTTTCGTCGTTTGTCTGCATAACTCTTTTGACGACTTTGTGCCGCTAGAAGATTGTTTCGTATTTGATGGATCTTGTCTGTTGTTTCCTAAATCAATTCTGGACCGGTGATTTGAGCTTCTCCAATTTCGTGCCAACATACTGGAGATCGGCACTTACGACCATATAAAGCTTCGAAAGGTGCCATGCCGATACTTGAATGATAGCTGTTGTTGTACGAAAATTCAACTAATGGTAGATGAGCGTCCCAATTTCCCTTGAAGTCTATGACACATGCTCGAAGCATGTCTTCAAGTGTTTGGATGGTGCGTTTAGATTGTCCATCAGTTTGAGGATGATAAGCGGTACTGAGGTCTAATCGTGTACCCAAAGCGGCTTGTACGGCTTGCCATGTTCGTGAAGTGAAACGACCATCACGATCTGAAATAATGCTTAACGGTACACCATGACGGCTTACGATCTCGTTGTTGTAGATACGAGCTAACTTCTCGTTCTTGAAGTTCTCGCAAATCGGAATGAAGTGAGCTGATTTTGTAAGACGATCAATGATTACCTATATATTGTCATACCCACTGGAGGTGCGAGGTAACCCGGTAATGAAGTCCATGGTTATGTTCCATACAGGTATTTCAGGTTGGACTAGTAGTCCTGAGGGTCTTTGATGTTCAGCTTTTACTTTGGAACATGTAAGGCACTTGGAAACAAAAACAGCGATATCTTTCTTCATGCCAGGCCACCAGTAGGTGTATCGAAGGTCTTGATACATCTTGTCGGCTCCTGGGTGTACAGAGTATCGTGTTTTGTGCGCCTCATTCATAAGAAAATCACGAAGGTTATTGTGATCGGGGATCCATATGCGAGCTAGATAATACAGAATACCGTCAGATTTAGTTTCGATTTTAAGTTCTGCTCCACAAGACAGCTCATTGCGTACGTCGTTTTCTGTTATAGAAACATGTTGGGCTTCTCAGATTTGATCTTTGATGTCGGTTATGATTTGCGAACATAGAAGATGAATGGAGTTCTCATAACCCTTTCGACTGAGCGCATCGGCCACCACGTTTGCCTTGCCAGGATGATACCGAATTTCACAGTCGTAGTCATTAAGAAGTTTGACCCATCTTCGTTGCCTCATGTTCAACTCCTTTTGGTTGAAGATATGTTGAAGACTCTTGTGGTCAGTGTATATTTCACACTTAGTACCGTAGAGGTAATGTCTCCATATCTTAAGAGCGAACACAACGGCTCAAGTTCCAGGTCGTGGGTGGTGTAATTCTTCTCATGAATTTTGAGTTGTCTAGAAGCATAAGCTATCACCTTTCCTCTTTGCATCAGTACACAGCCTAGTCCCTGCCCTGACGCGTCGCAATAAACCACGAAGTCATCACAACCTTCAGGAAGTGTGAGGATAGGTGCGTCACAAAGCTTTTGCTTAAGGGTTTGGAAGGCTTCTTCTTGTTTGGGTCCCATATGAAGGGCTTTCCTTTATGAGTCAAAGCCGTGAGTGGTACAGCAATACGGGAGAAATTTGAAATGAAACGGCGATAATAACCAGCCAAACCAAGAAATGATCTTACTTCGGTAGGTGTACGTGGCGCTTGCCATTCCTGTACTGCCTTGATTTTTGAGGGATCAACATGAATTCCCTTGTCATTGACGACGTGTCCAAGGAATTGTACTTCCCTTAACCAGAATTCACATTTCGAAAACTTAGCGTACAACTTTTCTGTCCTTAAGAGTGTAAGGATGAGTCGAAGGTGTCGTTCATGATCAGACTTAGACTTTGAGTAGATGAGGATGTCGTCGATGAAGACTATAACAAAACGGTCGAGATAAGGTTTGCAGACTCTGTTCATTAGATCCATGAAGACAGCTGGGGCGTTGGTTAAACCAAATGGCATGACCATGAATTCATAATGACCATAACGAGTTCGGAAGGCGGTCTTTGGGACGTCTTCTTCATGTACTGTGAGTTGATGATAACCAGAACGAAGGTCGATTTTTGAAAAACAGGTGGCGCCTTGAAGTTGGTCAAGAAGATCATCGATGCGAGGTAATGGGTAGCGGTTCTTAACCGTTAACTTGTTGAGTTCTCTGTAGTCGATACACATGCGAAACGTTCCATCTTTCTTCTTCACAAAAAGGACAGGTGCACCCCAAGGCGATGTGCTAGGACGTATGAATCCTTTGTCAGTCAGCTCTTGCAGTTGACTGGCTAGCTCTTGCATTTCGGATGGGGCTAACCTATAAGGAGATTTTGCAACAGGTGTAGCTCCAGGTATAAGATCAATGCGGAATTCGACTTCTCTCACGGGAGGAAGTCCTGAAATGTCGTCAGGAAAAACTTGCGAAAAATCTTTTACTACTGGGATATCTTCGAGTTTCTTCTCCTTGATTCCCTTTTTGACGACATGAGTTAGGAATGCGACATAATTCTTGCGGAGATATTTTCGGGCTTGAAGACAGGACATTAATTTGAGTCCTTTCGAAGGGGTTTCTCCAAAGATTCGTAGAGTCTGACCGTTTGTAAGAGGAATGCGAATAAACTTTTCGCGGCATACAACTTCAGCATGATATTGGCTGAGCCAGTCCATACCAATTATAATGTCGAAACTTCCCAACTTCATAGGAATGAGGTCAACTAGAAAATCGTGATCGTTTAGGGTGAGAGTACAATTGCGTATAATAGAGTTTAATGAGACCGGTTTTCCGTCAGCAACTTCTACCGTTATGGATTCCATGAGTTTATCACGAGTTTGGTTGAGGATGGGTTCAAATTCTAAGGACACAAAACTCTTATCCGCGCCAGTATCAAATAACATGGATGCATAACTACCATTGATGAGAAACGTACCGTTAACCACATTGTTGTCAGCCCTAGCTTGATTGGCGTTGACGTTGAAAGCTCTTCCTCTAGCAGGTGGAGGAGCTTGGTTAGCCTGGTTTACTGGATTTGCTTGAGCTTGAGCATGGATGATGTTCACCATGCGTGGACAGGTGTTCCTGAAGTGGTTCGGGTCTCCACAGTTGTAACAAGCCCGCATAGGTTGCACCATGGGATAATTGGGTTGGTAGTAGGATTGGGCTACATGTTAGGCAGGTGGTATGAGTAAAGGTTGTTGGGCTTGACCCACTATCTGATGGTGGGTTTGGGTTGAGGGTTGATTGCGGTTCGTTCGCTGAAGCGCGCGACAGGTTTGAATGGTGTGACCTGCGCGGCCACAGCCGGTGCAATGTTGGCAGGGATGATCAGGAAAGCGATGGTATTGGCAACGGTTGCATTTTGGGTAGGGGCCGGAGTATGGCCTTTTATATGGTGCAGATGAGGGGGCAACTTGAGTGATGGGTGCAGCAGGGATAGGGAAATTTGTTTGTGTGACAGCAAAGTTTCTGGTGTTTCGTTTCCTCTTACTAGCAAACTTTGAGGAGGAGGTGGAATGGTTTGAAGTTTGGCCCTCAATGGGGGCTTTCTTTTTCTCGTCCTTAAATTTGCCGTTACGGATACGATTCTCGGTAAGCTCGGTAGCTAGTTCCATAGCAGCTTCAAGTGTTGCAGGCGAAGTGCTTAGAACTGAGTCTTGAATTTTCAAGGGGAGGCCTCGAATATAGTGTTCGACTAAGCGGCATACTGGGGTGAACAAGTTGGGGATCATTTGGTTCAACTCTAGAAACCTTTTGTTGTAGGAAGTATGATCTCCTTCCTTTTGCTTTAACAAGTGGAATTCATCCTCTAACTTTTTGATCTCGCTTCTTGGACAGAAACGTCTCGTCATGATTTCCCTTAACTCCTCCCACGTTAAGGCCATTGCATCTTCGATTCCTCTCTTACCTTTTTCTGTATTCCACCAGGTAAGAGCTACTCCAAATAGTCTCCCAGTTGCGTAACGTACCTTGCGATCCTCGGGACAATCGCAATTGAGGAAGGTGTTTTCCATTTCCGCAAACCAGTGGAGGAGAGCAGTGACACCTTCGGTCCCGTCAAATTTCGGGGGATCAGAAGACTTGAAGTGTTTGTATGAGCACTTTTTGGAGGGAGGGTTGTCGACGTTCTGGTCTTCTTGATGGGGAGGATTGATGGGATTTGCGGCGAGAGCTTGTTGGACTTGAATTACGATGTTAGGAAGCACCGCGGCCATTTGTTTTGCGATTTGGGTGGCCAAGCGTTCGTTTGACTTTCCTGACCTTCTACCTCCACGTTGCTGCCTAGCCGACATCTACAGGAACATTCATAAGAAGATTGTGAGTTTAAGGAGTTTTTTTAGGTGTCATGTGTCGTTTTAAAAAAAAATAACATGAACATCAATAATGCAACTACATCCATAGGATGTCTTGGGTTTGCTCATGTTTGGGCCTCCAATGTCCCCCATACCTTCACCTGTATAGTCATGTGGGCCCCCATGACTATTGGCTTAGTAGGATTCACATTGGTGTTGGCGGTTTAACACTTGCATCACCCGAATGAAAACCATGAAATATGTTTGCGAGATGTATGGTCGGAGGGTGTCCAGGTGTAGACACAATGACAACTCAAAGTGGGGTTAGCTCACACGACGTTTGGTATAGCATGCTTTGGCCTAATAGGTCCTTCGTACTCTCATCGTTAGTCTCCAGGTAGGCAAACTGGTCCTTTATTTTGGATTTATACGAATGCCAAGCCTAGACAGGACATTCCGATTACCGGTACTTGTACCCTTCCAGTTACTACATGCCCGTCATGAGAACTCACTTTGATGTGATTTGAAAAAATACAAAATCGTTGCAAAAATCATGGAAATTGTGTGGTGTGTGCTCTCATGGATATGATATGTTATGAGGATATTATTCATGATGAGCATTGTATAGTAATATGTACTTATGAACATGCTTGCATAACATTGAATGTAACAATAAACATAAAGCATATAAACATCATGAATTTTGTATGTAACACATAAAAAAATTTTAAAATTCTAATCAACTATAGTATAGGCTCTAAGGGTCTAATAACCTATTCTATATCCCTATAGTCATGGCTCTGGTACCAATCTGTCACACCCCGACCCGCAGCGGAATAAGAGTCGGGGCATAATTGGGTTATCACCAAAGCTCATGATGTTTACTAATATGTTTCATATTTATTAAATTCAAAATTACAACTTCAATATTCCAAACAAGTTCATACAATTACAAGGAAAAAGTAACTAAATAAGCAATCCAAAGCCTAAACCGATTTATTCTTCTAAGTCGTCCTATATGTTTCTTGCTACAACTGGATCACCTGTATCATGTGTAAAAATGGGGGTTTTTGGGTCAACAAAAATTGGCGAGTGAACCTTGTTAGAAAACATTTATTATTGATTTCTTGTTATATTTAATATGGAAAATTGTGCAATAATCATATGTGAGCAAACGTAAATAAGCATACAATAACAAACCACCTTGCATGAGTATATGACATGAATGATAATGTATATGTTGGCAACGTCACGTTCCGCTCATAGGTAATGGGAACGGACGGCCTATAATGATGTATGTGCGATCAAGGCTCAATCAAACGGAGCCGATCGTATGTTGGCAACGCCACGTTCCGCTCATAGGTAATGGGGAACGGTTCCGCTCATAGGTAATGGGGAACAGACGGCCTATGATGATGTATGTACTGAAAATGATAAATTAAATCTAAACATTAACCACACAAACAATTGATACATATTGGATACACATTTGATCATGGATATGATGGATGCACAAGTGTTTAAATGTATTAAATAATAAGACACATGATACACCCCAAAAAGTGATTAAACGGGGAATTTGTAGAGATTCACTCACATTGGGTGCGTTCGTTTGATGATGTTGAATGCGCACGAGTTTAGAGAGTTGATCGACGAGGAATAACTAGCCTAAATAATAACGAAAAGGTACGGTAAATAAGTGGATTTTATTAACAATTTTAATAGGATTTTTAGATTTATTTTTGTGAGTTTAAGGTCATTTTCTAACTTTAAAAATATTATTTTTAAGTATTTTTAATTGATTTTTAAATTAAATAAATAAATGAAAATATAAAAAATGTTGACTTTTTTGTGTTGATCGTTGACTTTGACTGTTGACCGGTTCGGACTTGTGTTTGTTTGCGCTGGGTGAGGTTCGAACTTGTGACCTCCCGTACGCGTGCACGCAGCTCTACCAATTGAGCTACGTGTCTAACCCGAAATATTCTAAGTTTTAATTATATATATATACTAATTAAATGTTTTAATTTATTCGATTTATACTAAAAGGATTTAAATGATTGAACCGGTTGCAGGGAAACCGAATCGAACTCGGGTCCCTTGGTTTGTCAGCGCACAGCCCAACCAGTTGGGCTGTGTGACTTATCTGTTAAACTTACAGTTTTTATTATTCTTAAAAACATCCTGGGTCCTACTCTGATTCAGTAACAAAATAAATTGGTTTTAATTCGGAAAGCCGGTGTGTTGTAAGATTCGAACTCGTGACGTGCGCTATGTGATTGCACACAGTCCACCGCTGGACTGTGTGTCTAACCCGGTTTAATATCTTGTTTTAATTAAACTTATACATTAGGTTCGACTTCATCTTCTTCGTTCAAAGACACAGACAAGGATATTCGACAGTTCTTGATTAATTCGATTAACGAACATATAAATGATTAAAATGTAATGGACAAAGAAGGTTTTGGAAATGAATGTACCGGAAAGATGGTTTTTCTCAGAACTCCGGCAAAGTCGTCGGCTCTGTTTTATAAATTCCGTCTGAGCGGACCAATTAACAGTTTTGATTAACTAATTGTGAAATTAAATGACTAAACAAGAATTATCAGGGAGTTTAGATGTTTGTACCGATTCACAGCGCCGATTTCGGAATTTCAGAGATTTTTCGGCGGTTGCAGATTATCCGACAACGTCGTCTGGGACCGATTCTGATTAAAGGATTTGAGTTAGTAAAAGTCTAACAATGGATAGAAGATGAAAGAATTGAGAAATTTACCGATTCGATGGATGTCACGGTTTTCCGGCGATATCAGAAAGCGTTTCCGACGAACAGAAATTAGAGCGAAAGTGAAATTGGAGGTTCTGTGAGTGTTTTTGAGTTGCGAGACAATGATATTACCGGTGTAAATTGGAGGTAAATGATTTCGGTTATTAAACTCGAAAACCATATGAATCGAGTTCAATAAAGACTGAATTGATTAGGAACGTGGGTTGTAATGGTTTTATCGGTTATAATCAGTAACCCACGATCACTCAAACGTCTTTGGATAGTTGAAAGCCGATCATCGGTTTCAGTTTTGGCGCAAACAGATAGATTCACGGGTGAACTTAAGATTTTATTTGTTTCCTTGTTTACACAAAAACACCAAGTGGCGGAGTGGTTAATTTGGGTGATGCTTGTGTCTTCTGGCTGACCCGGGTTCGAAACCCGGCAGCCTAATTTCATTTTTATTTACTTTATTTTTACTTTTTAACAATTTTAGTTTCCATATTCTAAAATGTTTATTAGTTATGTATTGTTTAAAATTAAAATGAGCATTAAATAAGCAACGAAAATTTGAAACTGACTATTCGAATAATAAACGAACGGGTTTTGAAAACCCGTTTTTCGACAGATGTTACACGATAGGAGGAGCAACTTGTGTAAGTGGAGCGGTGGCAATGGGTTGGTTGGTTTGGGTTGGCCGATGTGTGACGGCAAAGTTCTTCCCATTTAGCTTTCTCTTGCCAGCGAATCGAGAAGAGGATCCAGTTTGGGTTGAGGTGGGGGTTTCAGTTGGTGTTTTATCTTTCTTCTTTTCGTCCTTTAAATCCCGGTTCCTAATATGATTTTCGGTGAGCTCAGTAGCTAGCTCCATTGCTGTTTCCAAATTTGCAGGCGTAGTACTCATCACATAGTCTTGAAATTTTTGAGGGAAGACCCGGATGTAGTGCTCAATCAAATGGTAGAGAGGAGTGAACAAATTGGGAACCATTTGATTCAACTCGAGAAACCTCTTGTTGTAGGTTGTGTGGTCTCCCTCTTTTTGTTTCAAGAAATAAAACTCATCTTCTAACTTCTTAATTTCACTTCTTGGATAGAAGCGTCTGGTCATGAGTTCTCTCAATTCTTCCCAAGTTGGGCTACCCCGGCTTCGACGCCTAGTCTGCCTTTCTCAGCATTCCACCACGTGAGTGCTACCCCATACAGACGACAAGTAGGATAACGCACCTTACGGTCGTTGGGACAATCACAGTTGAGGAAGGTACTCTGCATCTTTTCAAACCATCGGAGGAGAGCAGTGACCCCTTCAGTCCTTTCGTACTTTGGAGGGTCACATGAGTTGAAGTGCGTGTAGGTGCACTTGGTGGTGTTTGTGGGAGGGTTGGCAACATTTTGACCCTCTTGATTGATTGGGTTGACAAGATTAGCGGCGAGAGCTTGTTGGACTTGAATTACAATGTCAGGAATTATGGCGGCCATTTGTTGGGCTATTTGAGCAGCCATGCGCTCGCCGGATCTTCCTGATCTCCTACCTCCTCGAGAGTGCCTAGAAGACATCTACAGGAAATAAGTAACGAGTTTATGAGTTTGATGTTTTGGTGTCATGTGTCGCATTTAGAAATTAACATCTACAAACAAATGAGAAAAATAAATTCACTACATCCATAGGATAGCTTTGGGCCTTACTCATGTTTGGGCCCCCATATGTCCCCCATACTTGGCCTAGGTAGTCATGTGGGCCCCATGACTACTGGGCTTTGTAGGGTTCACATTGGTTTTGGCCTGTTAACACTTGCACCACCAGAATAAAAATCGTAAAACATGATTGCGAGGTATAGAGTCGGAGGGTGTCCAGGTGTAGACACAGTAACAACTCAAAGTGGGGTTAGTTCACACAACGTTTGGTGTGGCATGCTTTGGCCTAATAGGTCCTTCGTGCTCTCATCGTTAGTCCCCTGGTTGGCAAACTGGTCCGTTATATAGGATTTATACGAATGCCAATCCTAGACAGGACGTTTCGACTACCGGTACTTCTACCCTTCTAGTTACTACATGCCCGTCGTAGAGCTCACTTTGATGAGATTGAAAAATGAAAACATCACAAAATTTTTGAGAAAGAAAGCATGAAAAATGTTCAAATATGTGAAAATTGAGACGTGCGTGATGCGTATATATGTAAGCATGTTATGTTAACAATATGTATATCACATGGAATATCACACAAAATCATACAGTAGTAGGAGTGCTTGCATGCATTTGTGTGTGAGATAAATATGAAACAACTAAATATCATGATTTGCATGTAACCAATTAACATGTAAGCAATTAAAATCTAATCGACTATAGTAAAGGCTCTACGGGTCTAATAACCTATCCTATATCTCTATAGTCAAGAGCTCTGATACCAATCTGTCACACCCTGACCACAACGGATATGGTAGTTGGGGCATGATTGGGTTTTCATCAAAGCTCAAGACATTTACTATAGTAAAGTTTCATATTTATTATTCCAAATTAAAAGAGAAAATTCCAACAAACACATAAACCATACAAGCACAAAATGTTCTAAACATGACATTCAAATAATGCTTTATTTATCTTCTAAGGCCCAATCCTATGAATTCCTTGCTACAACCTGTTCACCTGTATCATGTGTAAAAATAGAGATTTGGGTCAACAAAAGTTGGCGAGTGAATCCCGTTTAAACATTTGAAAGAAATGATATGTTGATTAATTTAATAAAAATGTGCATAACCAAATATGAGCAAACATATATGTAAACTATCCACAAACCACATAACTATCTAGCACTGTACACATGAGCATGATAAATGATGAGCTGTTAGATCAAGGCTCTATCAAATGGAGCCGATCTAATTAGGCAACGGGCGATCCTCTGCCCGTATAAAACAGGGAACTGATGGGCCTAATGTGAATGCTTGACTGAAATGAGAAAATATAACCACAAATAACAACAAACAAAATATCACATAGCACATTAGTTTATATGATGGTAATAGCGCGAGTGTTTAATAAATGATATAAATAAAACGACACATGATACACCCCAAAACATGAATAAAAATGGGAAGTTTGTAGGAATTCACTCACAGTGGGTGAGTTCTTGATTTGATAACGAGCGCGCACGATTTAAAGATTCCAACCGACGAGAAAACTAACCTAAATATTCACGTAATAATTCGGTAAATATATATATTTTTTTAAATTAGTATGTTTATTTAATGAATTTTATTAGACTTTTTAGATAATTTTATAGTATTTATTACTAAGTTTTGTTTAAAAGACTTATTTTATCATATATATTTTTATGGATTTTGGAGAAAAATAAATGAAAAGGTTAATTAAAAAATATACCCCTTTTAAGGGTCGAACCGGCCATGTGTTGGCAGCGTGTGAGATTCGAACGTGTGACCTTCCGTTTACGTGAACGCAACTCTACCAACTGAGCTACGTGTCTAACCCGAAATATATCTGAATTTAATTGTATATATACACTTACTGAAGCCAAACTTATTTTTGATTAATTAAAAAAGGTTTTGGATAATTATAAGAACATGTAACCGGCCAGAATCGAACCTAAGATCATAGCTTCGTGTTGCACACAGCCCGACCAATTGGGCTGTGTGACTAACCAGAGAATAAAGGATTTTAATTATCTTTATATATTTTAGTTATAAAAATATTTGGATTAATTAAGGAATTCGGCAGTGTGTTAAGACTCGAACCCGGGTCTATTTGTTAAAATTGCACACAGTCCACCACTGGACGGTGTGTCTAACCCGGTTTAACACAGGTTTTATTTATTTTTATACACAGATTCTTCTTTATCTTTTACATTTCATGTATTCAGCTTGATAACCCGCCATGGTTTTTTCAAATTACAACCCACATTGCTTACTGAGGAACGTAAATTAAAAGGAAAGAAAGAGTTTAATAATGACGATCTTCGGTTTCTCCGATAAGGTTCCGGCGACGAGTAAACTTTCCAGCAAAGGGTGAATTTTGAAAGCGGCAATTACAGAGAGTTTGCAAAGTGATTTGGTGGGTGTGAGCGAGTTTTACAGAGTTGCAAGGATCCCTATTTATAGTTAAAGGTTGATTTGAGTGTAGGTTTTGATTTCAACAAGATTTCGGTTAAGAAATTTATGACCGAATGATTATGTAATCAATTTGATTATAACTGACCCAATAATTGCGTTTAACACACATTTTAGAAATACACCAAATTATATAAAATACAATAAAAAGTAGAAACATAGGATAACGACAAGTTATTTAAAACGCAACAGCAATCATAAAATTCATGGCATGCTAATTAGAATTAATATTAGACTTGGATGGTTTTTAAGTTTAGATACTTCATTACAATTAAAATATGATACCACATATATACAACGCAACAGAAGTTCGATGTTAGAAAAAAATGAATGTAAAATGCAATAGAAAAATAAATGTAAAAATGAAATCACTAATTCACCTCTAACTTTGTCCTATCCAAACACGTATACGCATACCTCTAAAATTTTACACCAACCGAAGCTAGTATGCAAAACTTGGGAACAACGCAATAGAATAAGCCGATTTGAAAATCTCCAGATCTGACAACCACTTTCATGGGGTTCATTCCTCTTTTGTATTTCCTTATTCAATTTCATTTTAGTTCTGATCTTATCCTTTCAATTACTCCATTGGTATGACTTTTCATATGGTGTTGCTTAAGATGGTGCAGGTGGTTGTTGCCGGAGATTAGGGTGGATAAATCGGAAGTGGGTAGTGATTCGTGGTGGTCAAGGGTGGTGGATAGTGGTGTAGCGACGGTGGTGTTACTAGAACGTAGAAAGAGAAGATGGAGAGATGGGTTCTGGAGAGAGAAAGATTGGATCAATTTGAGGTTCTAGAGGCTGGTGGCATTGACGAAGGTTAAACCAAAATACCTTTCCCACCTACTTTGTCACGTAAGTGGCTAACATTACTTCTTATCCTTCCTATAAAGATTAAACTTTCTATTTGATTCTCATCCTATGTAACTATTCCTTATCATTTATTAGTTAGGAAATATATAAATAATATTAATCCTAAAGAATACATAAAATAATAAATAAAATGTACCTATAATTATAGTTTATTTTGTAGAAAAAGATTTACTTATTAAAAAAAATAAAAGATCCAGAGTAATTTAATAATAATAATAATAATAATAATAATAATAATAATGAATGAATGAACTAATTTTTATCTAGTTAGAATATAAAAGAAAAATATACCCTTAAGAATTTTAATAACATTATAAAATTTATAAAGTAATTTAATGAATTCAGTTAGAAATATATAAATAATATTTAGACATAAAGAATACGTAAAATATATAATAATTCGAGACCATCAACACCACCATTCCAAAACCGTGGCCAAAACCAAAATAATAGCCAACGTACACCTACACCTCCACCTCAAAACCAAAACCGACAAAACTCATTACCACCCAATCTCAACAACCGAAATGTTAACGCCAAGCGTGGAGTTAACGAAAATCGAGGCATTCCCACGAATGAAGCTCGATTTCTCGATCTCGATGATTTGAGAAACAACAATCCCAATAATGCACCTTATAGTGTTCCCACTTATCAATCACCGGAACATGTGAGTATTCATTCGGAATACTCGGATGATGGCGGGAATTATAATGAGAGGTTTGAAAATGATGCTTGGGTTGATGACAACGTGGGGAATATACGTCATGCGAGAGATTTTGAGTATGAAGACATGGGCTACAAAAATGCCAACTTTGTGGGGAATGACGACGAATATGGGTATGATTATGGTCGAGGCGATAATTACGAAAACAACCGTCAACCACGGAACAATCAAAGGAACCGGGATTATGGTAACAATAACAAAAATAACGTCAACCGTAACTGAATTCCCCAATTCGTGGGTGGCTGTAATCATGGTGGTGATCGAAGAGGTAATAATCGGCCGATGAATCAAGAAGTTAATGGTCTACGTCGTCAACAACAAGGCCCAAGAGGTGTTAATGGGCGATTTAAAACGGTGGTCACCGAAAATGACTCATCTATTGTGCCTACACCTTGGGGGATGAGATCGTTCGATTGTAAGACCAACTACATCAACATCCTACATCACTTCAATGGTAGGACACATGACGAGCCATACACGCATTTGCAGAATTTTCAGCTATATGTGGCATAATCGGGGGCCACAATTTCGAGATAGAGGAAGTGAAGCTTAGGCTTTTTCAGTTTTCGTTGAAAGATAAAGCCAAACAGTGGTTCCTCATGCTTCCGGCTATTAGCGTTCATACTTGGGCAGAAATGCAACAAGTATTCCTTGACGAATACTATTCGATCACAAAGACTGACGGTGCAAGAGACGAGATTCGATCGTTTCGACAATTTTCGGGTGAGTTATTACATGAGGCATTTGCTCGATTCAAGGAGTTGGTTCGAATGTCCGCATCATCAGATTCCGAGGTGGGAATTGTTGAAATGCTTCAGACGAGGGTTAGACACTGAGGATCACAAGTACTTGCAATCGGCAAGTAATGGCACTTTGTTAAATAATCATGAGGAAGACGATTGGGAGTTTATTGAAAGAATGAGCAAAAACTCCAAGGCGGTTGCTTTGGCGGACCGAGCCAAAAAGCATCCCGTCTCCCGATCTCTTTATGATCTCAATTCAAGTGCTAGGGATCGAATCGCCACATTAGAACGGGAGTTGGCCTGTATGAAGAAAAAGGATGTGGGGGCGGTTCAGTTTGCGGTGTGTGAGGATTGTGGGGACATTGGTCATTGGACCGAGGAATGCCAAGTTAATATGGCACAAGCCACGGAGGAGGTGAATCAAGTGTTTGGGGGAGCGGAAGCAATTTGATATGAACTCCAACACTTTTCACCCGGGTTTGAGGAACCATCCTAACTTTAGGTATGGTGATGCCTCGAATCTAATGAACCTGAATTTTTAGTCGGGTAACCAAGGTGGGTCGTTATTTCAAAACCGCGAAAGCGGTAACCAAGGGGGTTACCAACGACCCAACTACAACCAAGGAAGTAACCAAGGATACAACAACCGTGATAACAACAACTATCACAGGGGTTATGTTACACCCTGATATTGACAACCAAAAATCGGTGGGTCCGGGTGGGGAATATCATGACGTAAGTTGATATCATCATAGTCAATTAGACACATCACAACGAAAGTCTTGGATTTTAAATTACTATTACAAACCAAATGTTCAAAGTACAAAAATAATATACAGACGGATTGTAATAGAAGATCCACATACGAATCGTAAAATGTACAAAAAGTGTATAACAGACTTTGGGCAGATCTAAGGATTTGCAAGATCCTCTTATATCACTACCGAGCAGCTTCCAGCCTATTTCGTGTTGTAACTGCAACCTTAGTCTTTTGAAAATACGTCAGCTTTCGCTGGTAAATACACTCAAATGACTAATTTGAAAACATTTAGAAAATGGTTTTAAGTGCACAGGGCACGAAAAATCTTTTATAACTTGGGAAAGTCAGCCTTGTAACCTTATTTACATATTTACATGTTTGTCCATACATACGGGGCCCAGTACAAAGACCGAGACATGATTAACGTACACACCACTTACGAACCCACGAAGGAGTTATCCCCAACTATTGGGTAAAAATAATTTAGCATGAGCATCTGTCAGGCGTATGCCTATACCCCGCGCTTTGGTCATGGCCATTAACTAATGTAATGAGCCAAGGATATCCAGGACACGGCCGTTAATCCCTGATCTTTAAGTTATCAAACAAAACTGATTAAAACGGAATGCGGATTTACTAGCCATAGTCCAGCATTCGATTGATCCCATTTCCGACCAAGCGATAATAATTTACCGTAACCCAAGGCCGTACAAGGAAAATAAGTCGAAAGTATTTACCTGAGCTAGTCTCGATTAAAAAATGCAAGATTTAATATCTCAGCCATATCCAAAATGAAATAAGTGCAGATAGCATTTACCGGAGGGCTCTAGTCTGGATTATGCATAAGCTAACCAATTAAAATTCTAACGGTCTTAATTTAAGTCATAGATTTAGACCGACTAGCGTACATGATCAAAACAATATAATACGCTAGATTAAGCGATGACCGGATAGAATATAGTTTAAACACAACAAGTACTATGACTTTTATAATATGGGTAAACCATAAGCATTCTGGATTTTGAGACTAAAATGATAAGGTTATATCCGTTTCGGTTAATTTCCGTAAACTAGTTACATATACTTAACCGTGCGCATATAAGCGTTATCGGGTAACCGGATAAGTCATGGACAAGGTCTATATGCCATTATACTTTAAATAAGTTGTAATATCAATAGGATATCAACTTATATGCCCGTTAAGGTTTAAAAATTAAACTATGCCTCATAAGGGCGTTTTGGTAATTATATACCGTATAAAAGGAACTTGAATGTATTATAATGTTATAATCATAAGTATTCTGATAATTAATTTATGATATAATATCAGTAAGATATTGATTATATGTGTAATTTATTATTTATGACCAAACTATGCTTCGTAGGGCATTTTGGTCATTTTACACATAGTTTTATAATTCATTTGGGATTATGAGTTTACCTCATGTACCTACTGTAATAATATTTTAAATAAGTTTTAAAATTAGTAGGTAACAAGTCTTGGTTGATTAATATGGTTTAAAACCATACTATGTGCCAAAACGGCGTTTATGTCGTAAAATGACGATTTTGTGCGAAGTTTAGTAAAAATTGATGTAAAGATCAAGTTTAATTGTTTTAGATATGTTATGTAATATAACATATCAGGAGGTAAAAAATTTGATATGAAAAGTATGATTAAAATCATTTTATGAGCCACAAGGGCTTTATCGTCATTTATCGACATAACACAAGAACTTGTACGTAAACTCGGTATACAATCTGACTTGACATCCCAAATAATCCTACTTATGATATTACATCAGTAGGTAGTTCATTTTCAAGTTCGTTATCGTTTAAAACCTTCTTTTATGAAAAAGGGCATTTTAGTCAAAATGGCATAATAGTGGAACTTGTGCATAAACTCAGATTCTGATTATGATCATGTAATATAACCTCAGAGGGTTATGCTACATCATATTATGATCATAATGAAACCTTAGATCGGTAGCTAACTAATCTAAATCGGGTCAGAATTGAAAGTCAAAGCAGAAGTCAAACATTTGCGACTTTCGGTTGCGAACCGAACCTAGAACTGAAATTGACGAGTTGAACATGTCTTCACATGTTCTAATAATTATTACCAACTTGTTTAAGTGTCTAAACATGTTTAATAAAATATATAAGAAAAGATGATAATATTTCCGAAAAATGGCTTGTTTGACTTTTTAATATTAACACTTTGACCCGTCAATTGGTCTAGCAAACGTGATCTTTAGGGCCATTTATAGGGATTAACACCTACCTTATTATGATCACTTAACCATGTTCGTTACGAACAATGGCTGGACTATAATGTTCTTAACCGAGAGTCAAGGCGTTTTCTGTAAAACGCTTGACTTTTGGCTATAAAAGCCTATAAACGAAAATGAAAGAGAAAGAAACACTTACAAGTGATTCCTAGGATGAAATAGAACTAAGTTGGATACTCCTTTTAGTTAGGAACTTTCAGAGGAGGGAGATAGAGTGATAAATGAGAAAGGTGCAAGTTCAAGTGGTGAACCTTTGCACCTATTTATAGTTGGGGAGCTTAAAGCAGGTGATGTCAGGTGTTAGGGAGTGTTAGTGGGAGCTTACAACTGTCCTAAAACGTGGCATAGCAGTTTGGAAGTCTCTAGTTTCGAATGGCAACATGTGTGGAGGCCAAGCAAATTTTCTGCAGCACAGTCCTCTCGCGCCCCGCGAGAGATCAGGCCCGTGTCTCTCGCGGCCCGCGAGCACCTCTTGGGAACTTTCAAAACTTGCCACATTTAGCCCCTCAACTTATTAAACCTCTAAAACACCTTTATAAGCATATTTTGCCCTCCGTAGCCAACATTTGGCGTACCCGGGAGTATGCCCGAACATTCTCAAGCTCTCGGTTCGTTAAAAGGTCACTCAAGGGTATAAATTAACATGTTGACACTTTTAACCCCTCCATCGTCCAACTTTTACATATTTAAAGAGTTAATCCCTCTTGTCCAACAAGTGGCTCATAAGAGAGTTAGGACTTCGTAAAGGATCACTCAAGGGCTCAGTATAAGCATGTTGACTCTGATGGTCACTCAGAGGCTAAGCATGTTGACACTAATGGTCGCTCAGAGGCTCAGTTTAAGCATGTTGACACTAATGGTCACTAAGAGGCTCAGTTTAAGCATGTTGACACTAATGGTCACTCAGAAGCTCAGTTTATGCATGTTGACACCAGAGGGTCACTCAGAGGCTTAGTTTGAGCATGTTGACACCTTTAGTCCTTATTAGTCCTTAATGGACTTATATATATATATATAATATGACACATGTCACTATATTATTGGACACAATTTTACGAGGTGTTACAGGTTATAACCAAGGTGGACATGGTGGTGGTAATTCGAATTCGCAATCAGGTAGTGATAACCCATTGAACTCCAAGCTTGATGCGATCATGAGCGCTATTAGAGACTCGAACCAAGAGATCAAGACGGAGATGAAGAAGGAGTTTGAAGTGCGAGAGAAGTCGCACAAGGCATTGGAGAAGCAAGTGGGTCAATTTGCGGAAGAAATGGCCCGACTCAAAGGAAGCGGTGGAAGACTTCCAAGCGACACTACGGTAAAGCCGAAGCATCAAAACTCAAGCATGAACAATGTGAGAAATGTGCACATTAGTGCGGTAAGTCTTCTTCCAAGTGATGAGGTTTATAGCGTTGAGGGCACTCCACTACCACAAGTTGTTAATGGTGTAGTGGAGGATTTTAATGACGAATGCGAACATGGCAGGAAACAATTTCACAATCAAAAATAGAGAAAGAAAAATTTAAAAAGTCTTTTTGTGAAATTTTTTTAATTGAGTTGCATGCTAGGGCCAATGATATGGGTGTGGAGTTTGATACCATCCCAAATCTGTTGGCTCTATTAAAACTAATTAAGGCATCAACAATGAAAAAACAAACCCCACCAAAGGACGAGAGCGGGAAAATTTTAAACAAGCAAAAATCAATTTACCATTGCTTGATGCCAAAATAAAGGTTCCTACTCATGTTGAGTGTTTGAAGGAGTTAAGCACCGAAAAATGACACAACAAACTACCCGGACCGGTTGATTTAATATCTCATGTTGTGTCGTTTTATCGAGCGCCCTCCCCCAAAAAGCTCAAGATCTGGGAGGCCCTTTGATTCCAATCCAAATTGGTAAATTTAAAATTAAGAGGGCGCTCCTAGATCTTGGAGCTTGTGTGAGTATCTTGCCTGGGAGTCTGTACGACCAATATGATTTTGGTCCTTTAAAAAAGTTTGAAACCCCCGTGGTGTTGGCCGATCAGACTCCCACGCATCCAAGGGGGATGGTGGAAGATGTGATTGTGAAGGTTGAAGATAGCTATTACCCAGTTGACTTTTTGGTAGTTGACTATGTTGGGTGTGTTGAGGACACACAACCGATAGTCATACTGGGTAGACCGTTCCTGGCAACTGCTAGTGCCATAATAAAATATGCAACGGGAACGGTAAGCATGAAATTTGGGGGCCGGGAACTAAATTTGAATGTTTTTCCTAAATTTACTAACCCGCTCGGTGAGGATAAGGGTCCTAAAGTGGACATGAATCCGAACAAAAAGATGTGTGCTATGGTTGATAGGTTTGGAGAATCGAAGAAGAAACCGGTCAAGAAGAAGAAGGTGAAGAAATCACCTCAGGAGAAAACGGAATAGGAGAGGTTGAGAAGGTTTGGTCCGTTTGGGTCCAGATGGTATGAATCGCCAGTGGGTGATATGGGAGAGTTTGTGGGCGACAAGCACTCCGTTTGACCACCATGAGGTGGTATGTCGTTTGTTGTTGTATTTTTTTCTTTTGGTTTTGATAGTTTTGTTCCTTTTATCGTTTAGTTCTCTTGTAATCTTTGAATTTCTTTTGCTTAGTAGTAAATGAACTTTGTGGGTGTGTTCCCTATATAACCCTCACGAGACCTCCCTCGTCCCCTGAGCTATCTGGAGGTTTAAAGGGCTTGTTGCATGCGCTAAATGCAACCGTGATTCCTACGAAAATGAGTTAGGTGGCTGTTGTTGTAAATTTTTTTTCCACAAAGTCAAAGTTGAATAAAAATATGGCTTGGTAAATTCTTTACAAAAAATGGTAGAACTAGGTAACTAACAAGTTTTTATGGTTGTGAGAAGCTTGCTTCTACATGATGTTTGAGATTTGTAGGTACATTATGTTCATGAGATTACCATTTTTGTTGAAGAAAGAAGAACACACGAGGAATGAGTGAAAATCAGGTGCATACGTTTCTTTTTAGCTTTGATTTTTATTTAGTAATAAGTGGATTGTATTTTATTTTCCAGGGTGAAATTTTGGGAAGGTTAGCCGTGTCCCATCCCTTGTGCGTTTTAAAGCTCTATTCCTACACATTAAGGACAATGTTGACCTCAAATGTGGGGATGGATAGAAAAGGTTTTTCGATTTTGACCCGTTCACTTAAACACCACACATTGAGGATAATGTTGACCTCAATTGTGGGGATGAGGGAAAATTTCAAAGAATTTTATTCAAAATGTCTTTGGTTGAAGCAATCTAAAAAGCACAAGTAACTAAGTTAACGAGGTATGACACAACCCATGTGGTCTTTTGTCATGGTCAAGTTCAAATTAATAACATGACGGGTAGTTAGCGGGTGGTTATTTGGGAATAACTCGCTTAAGAAACTTGCGTTTTGTGCATATCGCATACCATACCCTTTGTACGTGAGATTTTGAGCCACTTCTATACATCATATATGCATATATTTCTTTAGTTGAGTGGACGATTAGTCGCGTATTGTTGAACTTGCAACTTTTGATGCGTTTAAGACCATAGACCGAATACGAGTACAAGAATGATTAAGGCGTTATGCGAATCCCGTTAATCCGGATCTAACACTGATATCACACAATCACCAAGGATGGGCGGAATCCAAACTTTATGATCTTCCAGAAAAACCGAAATTGTGAAGAACAATACGAATTCACTTTAACACCTTGCACACGATTCTATTACTTGAACAAGCAAAACCGTCTGGTACAAGATGGAGGTTCTCTCTAGAGAAATCCCTAAGTCTTAACCCTAAAAATGAATAAGCTTAGCTTATATATTTAGGGTAAGGCATAACCCTAATGGGCTTGCCTATGGGCTTGCCTGGCCCACATGGCCTATGGCATACCCAAATCACCTATAAAGGTCCAAACCTAATACAAACTAACCCAGTTAATCCCAGTTAGCTACCATAGACCGTTGCGTATGTTTGATGCTTCAGTCTCACACTTCTAGGACCTAACAATCTCCCCCTAGACTGATGCATCAAATTGTCTTCATAGCCTGAATTCAGCAACGTCCTCGACAGAGTCTATGGTTGTCGCTATGCTACAAGTGTTGTGGAAGTCAGTCTCATACTTCTTGGACCTCACACTTCAACGAACTCTCAGCACTGGGTATCTTTCTTTAGCTCTTGTGGTTAGTTTCATATCAGGATCTTGATCAGCTTTGCTTGAAACATCTTTGTCAAAATAATGCGAGATGAGGAATGTCAGCAACTCTTATCTTCTTCAATTCTTTTCTTTCAAGCAAGCAGGTTCGCAAGTACTTCTTCAAATGTAGTATCACTATCATACGATGACTGACAGCTGGTTCTTCTGACTCAGGTACACTTTGCTGTTGTGATGCTTCATGCTTTTGTCGGCAACTAACAACATCTCAATGTCCAGCAACCCCTATTTCTTTATCTAAATCAAGATCTACACAATTCTCAGAAATTTATAAGCAAACATTCTTATGCAACAGGGAGAGTACCGCATGAACACTTGGTACATTCAGGTACTTGTACTCGGATCAAAATTCAAATTTCTTTCATCATTTGATGATTAGACAAATCTTCAAGAACGGTTAATAATTTTTAATAAAACAAATAAAGCACTCTATTTTTGGATTTTTGAATTTTCTAATTTTTTTATTTTTTTAATTAAGAATATAACAAAAAACACAAATAAACAAAGAAACTAACTCAATAGTTACAACTATACAATTGCAATGGGATCAAAATCGTTTTCAGGCAGACCAACGAACACTTTTTGGTGCGAACTTATTTAGACTGGTCTAAGTGATTGCCAATATGTTTTTCCACTTAAACTTTAATGCTCATCTTTCATTTTTCAACTTCATGATATGCTTAAGGTAGTATTATACTATAATACCCATGCGTCCCATACCATGACATACCCCCGCGATCAAGGTAAGCACAACGTTTCATCATAGCAGGTGAGTAAACTGAGTTCATCCTTTATCTTTTACAACGTCAGACTATTGGTGAACAGGTCAGTACTTCCGTACAGCAGAGTGACCAATAGTATCTGACAAGGGTTAGGCAAATACCTTATTTGGTATGTTTGAATTCATGGAATTTTCTCATAATGAGATTTCCTTTCTTTTAAGTTTTTGGCCCTTTTTATTTTGGCTCTTTTAAGAATATCCTGACTGTGCCTAGGTCTGCATATAATCTGGATGCAACAGAAGGGCAGCCAAGATATCCCCGGATGACTCAACAACATAAAGACCCAAAACCTCAGAGTTGTCTATCTATCAACGCAAGATTTAAGACCATGAAATCATAAGCCGATGATATATTACCCACAAGATACGTAGTTCGTTACGTTTATATCACTTAGTATCTTATAATCACTTTGAGCATTAAGCCTACCGACATATCACCTTAGATCCTAGTCTTTTCAGCTACGACACCTTACATGTGTCAGTCACGCCTTTTATCACGAATATTCATTTCATTTCCCATGACTTTTTATTTTTGTATTTTTCTGTTTTTCAAATAATGTTTTTGTATTTTTCTAATTTTCTCCCCCTCAAACAATACATATATATACATATATCGCCCTCTTCCCCCCTAAATTTGTGCATCATACCTTATGCACAAATTTACCTAATAAAGAAAACATATGCACAAAGTTTTAAACAACAGGAAAAAGGAAAATATTTTTTGTTGTTTTGCTTAACCGTTCCGTCATTAGAATAAAAATAATCAATTTCAAAATTAAAGCACGAAATTCAAATTTGTACCTTTTCGCTGATCTTTTCTTACCTCATCTCCTCCAAAGAAACATCACAATCATAAAAATTTGAACCTTTTTGCAACAGTGAGATGTTATCCTTCATGTCCCTGGAACAACCGCTACCAACATTCCAGAGATTGTCAACAACTCCTCCTTGGTTGTTCCTGAAAAATAAGGATATTAATAAGACAGTAGGACCTAGGCCATCGTGGTCCTGGGTTTCCCTGAAGCATCAAAATAAGACACATTTTTAAGACACAAGTCCCCTTTTGTTTTGAGGATTGGTGATGTTGCTGCTGATTTGGATTTGGGTTTGGGTTTCCAAGTCTGTTTCATTTTAACAAACGCGGTAGTTGCCTTTGATTGAGCTACTTTGGCTGTTTCGGGTTTAGTCATTTTAGAAACAGATTTTTGTTTCTGAACAGCCTTGCGTTTGTTTTTGGCAACATTCCAATCCACATCAGATGGTTTAACCTTGGAATTCACATTCTTCATTTCCTTAGGCGATGATACCTTTATCGACTTGGAATGATTGTTATTCTTTAGTGTAACCTTCTGATTTTTAGCATGACACGGAACATGGGGACCACGTGTATAGTTTCGAGCAATGTGACCAGGAATGCCGCAATTGAAGCACATTTGTCTCTTCACTTGTAAAGCATTGTGATTAGCTTGATTTGCTTGTGCAGGCCTTAAAGGATGAACTGATCCCTTCTGTGCTCGCCTTCCTTGCACATGTCTTGCTGACGAAAAAGAATTTGGATATTTGTACTTGTCGTTTGCAAGGGCCTTCTTCTGTTGTGGATATTTCTTTGGATTCTGCTTGTTTGTTTAGACTGCAAGTCTTGTGTAGAAATCTCCCCAACCTTTCCAAAAGCTTTGCTGGCACGGTCAAAGGCATATTTTGCACATTTGCCATTAAAGACCAGCTTTACAAAGGCATTTTTCACAACACTAGCCTGTTGAGGGCTATTGCTACCCACTGATGATTTTGGAGTGCGTGACTGTCCTTGATGTTTGGACTTCTGTTTCTTCGTCTCATATTTGCTCGTTTATGCTCTTTTAGCTTTCTCTGAACCTTTTCATCAGAAGCAGAAGGTTCAGATTGTTTAGTTTGCGCAGTATGAGCCTTGTTCACGTCAGCTCTCTCTTCATCAGCTGAATCATTTGAAGATTCAATGGCACCAGATGGTTCCCGTGCGTCTGGCGTATAATCACTGGGTTTGCCGTACACCATATGTTGTGCTTTCTCAATATCTTCGTCGGTTTCAGGCATTGTTGTGTAGTTGTGATTATAAGGTGGGGCAACCTGATTGAATCCCAAACCCTTCCCTTTGTTCCCCTTATATGCTAGTTGCACATTGCACACGTCTTGAACAAGCTTGCTGGATGTATCAAACTTCTTTATATTTAGCTTCGTTTTATTGATATTTTCCAGTAAGAAGTCCCAACTCAACTCTTACCAAGTCGCATTCCATGGTTTTTGAACCTAATCTGGTTTTGTAATCATGGACCCAACATTTCTGTTGATTTATGTCCAGGTGGAGCTGAGCTATGTCTTTCTTTTGAGCTTCAACCTTTTCCTTGAGTAACTTGTTACTTTCTCGAAGGCTGATGCACTAAGCCATTGCATTGTTGTATTCATCGGTCATTTTAGAATTAAGAGCCCTGAGTTGAGCAACCGTATTCCTGCAATGTTCAGTGCACAAAAGATAGTTGACTATGTCAATGGACGAGCTAGATTTGTCAGTGTTAGTTTGGGCTTGAGGTCAAGTTTGGGGTGCTGGACTACTGATGGCTGCTTGCTGGGCTTGGGTTTCTGCTCAGATACTTCTTCAGAAATAGACTCAGTTGATTTTGCATATAGATCTTTGAGATCTTGGTTTGATTGTAAATGATCCGACAACCAAGAAACAAAGGAGTCTTTATCATTACTCAAGAAGCTATCCATCGCATTTCTTACTTCCTTTTTACGCCTCCCGCATTCAAGCAAACGCATCACATAGTTAAGAACTGGATCAACATTGTAGTCTCTGATAAACTCAATTTAGCTTTTCCTTCTCTTCATCCCGCAGGCTCAGGTTTTGATTTTGTGCTGGACTGAGGGCTATGTTCGATTGTTGAGCTTGGGATGTAAACATCGTCGGATAATCGAAACCGGACCGGTGAACACGATAAAAAATGTCCGAAAACTGTTTTTACCAAAATGTACCGTTAGACTCGTCTCGACGATACGATTCCATTGATATATAATGTCCGATGGTGATTTTAGGAATTTCCGTGCCTTTTTTTGCCCTAAAAATCACGCGAGTCTAACCGTGCAACCGGTTTGTTAAAATTGGCTAAGGATTAAATTATGTATATGAAAACGTTTAACTCTGGTTACATCAGCTGGTTAACTTTCCACCTTTTTGGGTACAACTCGGAACAGTACCAAATTCGGAACAGTAACTCGGATTAACAATTGGAGATGGAATCTCAAACAGTGATCCGAGATGCTAATCCGAGATGGTGATTCGGAACAGTATCCGAGATTGAATCCGAGATGCACTGTTTCAGTCCGGAATGAGAATCCGGAACAGTAATCCGGAATGCTATCAGATACACAACAATAGTGAGAATCCGGAACAGTAATCCGGAATGCTATCAGATACACAACAACGGTAACTCGGATAAATCCGAAATGGAGAAACAGATCCGGAATAAGAGCCTGATCCGAAATGAAAGTCTATCCGAATTCGGAACAGTTACGAATCCGAAATCCTTGAAGATTATCCGAAATCCTTGAAGATTATTCGAAATCCTTGAAGAAAATCCGAAATCCTTGAAGATTTATCCGAAATCTATCAGAAATTCAAGATTTTTTAATCCGAAATGCAGCAGATTAATCCGAAATCAATCCGAAATGCAACCAGAAAATCCGAAATCCTTGAATGTTGATCCGAAATGCTTGAATCTTCTCCGTGTTCTTCGTGTTCTTCAGCAGAAACCGAACAGAATCGTGTATATCAGATCTGAGCCTGGAAAACAGGTTCAAACAGGCTCTCATACCACTTGTAAATTTAATCCGGATCTAACACTGATATCACATAATCACCAAGGATGGGCGGAATCCAAACTTGATGATCTTCCAAAAAAACCGAAATTGTGAAGAACAATACGAATTCACTTTAACACCTTGCACACGATTATATTACTTGAACAAGCAAAACCGTCTAGTACAAGATGGAGGTTCTCTCTAGAGAAATCCCAAAGTCTTAACCCTAAAATGAATAAGCTTAGCTTATATATCTAGGGTAAGGCATAACCCTAATGGGCTTGCCTGGCCCACATGGCCTATGACATACCCAAATCACCTATAAAGGTCCAAACCTAATACAAACTAACCCAGTTAATCCCAGTTAGCTACCATAGACCGTTGCGTATATTTGATGCTTTAGTCTCACACTTCTAGTTGACCACCATGCTATCCTATTGATGCGTGGTTGAAAACTGGTGCTTAATCGTATTTAAGTTTATATTTTTACATGACTTTCGATTTTGAATGGTTTACTTTTGATTAGAATTGTGTTTTGTAGGTCTAACAGAGTTTAAGGAGCTTTTACAGGAACTTTACGGAGCATCAGGGGGCGAAAGGGATCAACCGGGAATTGGAAATGAAGAAACAGGAACCGGAGTTGGGCTTAGGGTCGGAGACGCCCAAATGGGCCGTCGGTGACGCCCCTTGGTTATTCACGTCGGCCCAGAAACTCGCGTAGACAACATATAAGGCATCGGCAGAAAACAGAAAATCTAGAGGGCGTCGGCGACGCCCTCCAGAAAGTGCTATCGCTGAATTTCCCGTGTTGAGTGTTTTGAACGAATTATAACCCACTTTTTGGGGTTTTTCAAAGGGAGTTACGGGATTTTTGAGTTTTGAAACCCTTCTTGGAGCCAAGAACACCTCTAACCTCAATTCCAATCCATTCTAATCATCTCTCATCATCCATCTTCACTTTCATAACCCTAATAATCATCTTCTCTATCATTCCACCAATCCATTGTTCCTCTTCATCCACCATATACCCTAACCTTCATCATACTCAACCTCAAGGTTTCAAGATGTTTGTGATCAAGCTCAAATCATCCGCTGATCGTGTTCCGTTTACCATGAGCGGTTAATCTCTTCGGGTTTCACCCCGGTGTAAACTTTTGTAAGGAATTCTAGGGTTTGCTACTTATTTAGTATTTGGTTTGAGACTAGTTGAATTGCATTTGAAGCATTGGATAATTGTCTTACGTTTGTATTGAATTTACGAATTGTTGAGTGAGTTATGAAATTTGACTTTGTGAAATGAATACGCGTATTTATGCCTAGTCTTTTGATAGGATTTGTTTGTCCAAGGTAACGAAGTGCATTGCGGTCCTTTGTCTATAACGTCAATAGCAATTGGCATCTAAGCCTTTTGATTCTAAAACCTATAATGAACTAATTCGATTAAACCAAGTTAAAACGTGTAGGAACCCTAGGTCCTACAATTGTTGAAGCGGGTGTGAACCTTGTTCCAAGTTATTGTTTCCAACCATTCAATCAAGTTTTTGTGAAAATCTCAATTGTTTAAGTTTTTGTAGTCTAATAATTGCAAACAAACTTGTCGGCTAAATCCGACATCTCTTTCAATCAAATAATCTTTCCAATTAAACAACATAGCAAGCTTCATAAATTGTGGCAACCTTTAATGACTTTTTATGGTTGACATTATGGTGTTTAATGACTTTTTACACTTTGTAAGAAAAACATGGGTTAGGTTAATTTGTAAACAACCCTCTTGATTGTGAGCACTAGTGAACTAATCCTAGCCCGTGATTATCAATACACAAGTGTAAATCAATGGCCAGCATTTGATCATGAAAATACACTAGTGTATTTTACGATTTGATGATGTAAATCAATGGTAGGGATCTGTTCACTCAGTTCATAAATACACTAGCATTCACTCTAGAACCCCACCTTATATATCGTGTGAGAAGTAGTAGGCTAATTGAGAAACTTGAGAAGTAATATGGACCACACATTGTTCGTAAGCAAAAAAACGCAAATTCTTTTTTTTTTGAAAAGTCGGACCTTTTTCTATAGATTTTTTTATAGAGATTTATACACATGTGTATGTTGTTAATCTTTTAACTTATACATTGTGTATATTGTCAATCTTTTAACTATACATATGTGTATATACATGTTTAAAATTGAAAAATAAGTGTTGTAAATCTATGATTGAGGTGACTGACTTAGTTTTGGCTTTAGGGTTAGCATTAGTATTTAGGGTTAACACTAGACGTTAGTTTTAATGTTTACTATTAGTATTTAGTGTTTAGCCTTTAGGGTTTAGCATTATGATTTAGGATTTAGCTTTATGGTTTAGTTTTAGGATTTAGGGTTTAGGTTTTAGGTTTTAGCATAGAGTTTAGCTTTAGGGTTTAGCTTTAGTGTTTAGGGTTTAGAGATTTTTGGTTATTGTTCGATGAGCTGATTCCAATGCCGCTGGAATGAGCTTAATCAGCATTCGTTTGACCTGCTTTCCTGCACTTCTTAGGTTAAGGATATATATTTTTCATAATATATACATATGTATAGTTTAAAAATTACCTATATTCATATGTGTATAATTCAAAATTGACAATATACAGATATGTATATATGCAAAAACAAAAAAAAAACCTCTTAAAAATAAGCGATTAGAAGTAAAAAAAATTGGCTTGGAGAAATGTGTGGTCTAGAATGCTTATCAAGTTTCTCAAATATGGTGTTTTTCTCTTAGGATCCCTACCCTATATATATATATATATATATATATGGGAAGACTTAAATGGAAACGCTAAATATTATAAAAGTCGTGAGAACAGATAAAAAAACTGTGAGAACTTAATAAAAAACAATTTAAATTCAAACACACACAATGAAGTAAGAAAAAGTTATCCACTTTCATATTTATGTCTTCGTTTTTTATCTATTATTAGTTCTTTTAACGTTTTATTATTTTAATATTATTATATAATAATAACTATTTTCTTTACTATTTTTATTAATTTTAGTGATTTTTTAATTGTGGGCTGAGATAAATGATACCCGTTATCATTTGCTACTTTTTAATTTTAATGATTTTTTAATTATGGATTAGGATAATATATAGGTGACATCTTAGTTGTAAAGGTACATGTAAGATTGTAATTTAAGTTCCCTTAATTCGCTTGTACCCATTTAGCAACCCCGAACGACCCCTTTTATTGTCTTTATTGTTTATTGCAACCTTCAACGAACTAAACTCACTTAGACTCCAAGCCATCATGCTGGTTAGTACATAACGCACTACTAAGCATGGTTACAATCGCACACTTCTGCACATAGAATACTGCCTGTCACAAAGCTTGGGCTAACTACGATTCTAATAGTAGTGATAGTAGTAGTAATATAATGATAAAAATTGTTATTTGGCAGTGTTAAAATTCTGAAAATCACGTTCATAATAGTTAATTGCGATTTGTATTTGAGTGAGATAAAACAAAGAAAAACCCTAAAAGAAATCTAATTAATATTGCAATCAATATATGTTCGTTTGGAATTCTATGTATGGAAAAAAAAAGAATTGATTGGTTTGGGTTTTTGGGCAACTAGACTATCGCATCAATACGTTATTAGGTTGAAGGGTGTGGGGGTCATGGTTAGGTCATGATTCGCCACGTAAGAACATGAACGGAAGGCTACACCACCTCTTGCCTGATCTACCATGGTTTGCATGAATTAAACCATGACAGTCATGGTCCTCTTTTCCATTTTCCAAGATTTTCTTTTATTTTTCTTTAGACAAAAATAAATTAAAATAAATAAGGTGATATTGGTTTGGGTGATGACCACACCTTTAGGGTGGTGATTTTAGATGGTGGATTAGAGGTGAGTGATATGATGCCGACGTGGAGGGTCATGATGATCATGACCACACCTTATAGCCTTAGTTGGGTTAGGCTTTTGCAAGGTTCCCGTTATATATGCTTTAGCAGTTAGAGATATTTTTGAAATTCCAAATCATGTAGGGTTAAAAAAGGTTCAAAAGGAGGCATTTCATGAAATAGTAGTAGTCAGATGTTGGAGGATATGGAAGGTGCGAAATGAGATGATCTTGAAGAAGCGGCCTAAGGTGGAAGATATATTCAAGGACGTGAAAGTTTTAAGTTTTATTTCGTATAAAAATAGATAAAAAATAGGTTATTCTTTGAGAAAAATTGTGTAAATTTAACGTAATGTAAATATGTTTTTCGGTTGGGCTCTCTTACTGGTTTTGGCAGGGTGAGTGTGTTTTAGGAAAGTTACTTTACAAAAAAAAGTTGGGTTAGGCTTTGATCAAAGCAAAACTAAACGTTTAAATTGGTTTTTAGCTTTAATATCCAGCCCATACATTCGCTTGTGGCCCAATTTTATATAAATGCACCAGTCGAATTATAAATGGATTGGGACATTCGTTGGAAAAAAGGGGGTTCGCACACATGATTGTGCAGAGGGCAGCTTTGGTTGTGTGTGAAGATTTAGTCTGAGATCGAAGATGCAGATGAGTGGCTAATCCACACGTGACCATCCCTGGATGCAGGGTTTGTTCGAGTAACATTTGATTCTAATTTTACTAGGTTTTTGAGATTTAATTGTAACCCACCATAAGTTAAGATTAAATTATATTGTGGTTTTTGCATTTAAAGAGATTGGTTGTGTTCAAAACATTCAATCTACATTCACTAGATTTAGGTTTCTTTATATTACTAGCAGCTTGTTTGTTGGTATATGTTTTCACATAATTGAAATGGTGGTTGTGTGAATAAACCATGTTCTGCTCCACATCTATCACTTGATTAAATCAGATACATACTCACCCTTAGTGACTTCCTACCAGGTTAATCTTAATTGTTGGTTTGCTAAATCGAAACCTAGAGTTGGTCACTCTTTTCTCATAATTGCTTTTCAACCAACTAAACTTTATTTGCTATCTGCAATTGTTTTTATAATCAAATCAAAGCTTCGTTTTAGTTTTTAAAGTCTAATTTAAATATTATTTTAAAAAATTAATCTAATGAAACATGTAATATTAACCATATGCTCCTCGTAGATTTGATACCCTACATACTCTATATATACAGCTTAATTATGATTTTGATTGACCTTTCAACATCGATTAGTAAGCTAACTCTCCTAATATTTAGACTGATCTTTTACATTTAGAAAAACATAGATAATTAAGCATATTTTTTGTGTGTACTTGTTTCATTACACCTTTAAATCTTAAAGCACAAGAAGAAAGCATGGAAAAGCATGTAACCCGTCCCTATTATTTCTCAACCACATAGTGGTGATCACTTTCTTGATTGGACGAGAAGTTATCAAGTCCCAAATTCAAATGATTATCAAAACAGAAAAAGGACAATCTTGGAATAACTCTCCAAACTTCATTAACAGTGTAAATATTAACTCAAAAAACAAACATGATTACAATTGGTTTCGGTTTCTGTGTATCATAACTAGATGCATATATAGCTAAACTATTTTAATTCGATAATCTAGCAATTATTATAGGATACAACTCAGTAGCTAGAATAAAGGGATAAACCAACTTGTTTAAACCTGTTAGGTTAATCCATCGGCTTATGGATAACCAACCGACTGCTAAGATCCAACCCATACCCGGCTTGTGTGGGTCGGATATTATCAAGCTTGGCCCAACAAGTTAGTGGTGATCACATCCAGAAGTGATGATAAAGAAGTTCATGTGATGATCTCTGCTTAGAGGGCTGTCTTGTATGCTAGCGATTCAAACCATTTTTGAGAGAAGTTAGTCAATAGAAACTCTTGATGTAAGACCAAGGAATGGACAACATTCAAGGTGATATGCTCCTTTCTCTTCACTAGTTACATCATTGAACAAAAATCTTTTGAGTTATTAATAAATATTATTTAAAAGTTTTCATAAATCCAGAAAAAAGCCACTTACATCATTTTGAAAAACCATCTTTTAAAAGAATTTATATATGAACTTGAATACATGATAAGGTTTTATAAGGCTCAAACTATCCACACATTTCATCTGCTTATTTGCACACCCTCTGTCTCGTATATGCCTCATATAGGTCGATATGGGGCGTACAGGGTTACGTCAAACTTAGTGCCTGTCTCATGTCAGTTCTGGTTTGGCTGCTTCTATACGTTGCGTACAGGCCTATACGTGGCGTATAGGACCCCACGTATAGGTCTCGTATATGACTTATGCCCATAAATGTCACGTATAGGCCAATATGGGGCGTATATAAAGGTTGTTTATACAATATTAATCGTTTTAGCAAACTTTTATAAAAAAATAAGTTTTATATTTTAAATAAATTAAAAATAACAAATATAGGATATGATACAACACTTGTACAGGCCTTTACGAGACTTATATTATACACTATATGATACGATACCATACGATACAATACTATAGGATATGACACAACACCCGTATAGGACTATAGGTGTGATTTATGTCTCGTATAGGCCTATACAAGACCTATACGAGACTTATACTACACTATATGATACGATACTATAGGATACGATACAACACCTATATAGGCCTATAGGCATATATCAGACCTATAGGGGACCTATAGAAGACTTATACGAGACTTATACTATACATTATACGATACCATAAGATACGATGCAACACCCGTATAGACCTATAGGTGTAGTGTAGGTCCCATATAGCACAATAGGTGTAGTTTAGGTCATGTATAGGCCAATAGGCCTATACAAGACCTATAGGGGACCTATACAAGACCTATACTATACTATATGATATCCATAGGCCTATACAATGCCTATATGAGATCTACACGAGACTTATACTACACTATACGATACGATACAATACAATATGATAAGATACAACACTCGTACGGCTTGTAGGTATAGTATAGGTCTCGTACAAGACTATAGATGTTCTTTAGGTCCTGTATAGGCCTATAGGCATATACAAGATCTATTAGGGACCTATACGAGACTTATACTATATACTATACAATACGAAACGATACTATAGGATATGCTACAACACCCATATATGCCTATAGGTGTAGGTTAGGTCCCGTATAGGATTATAAGTATGGTTGAGGTCCTATATAGGCCTATACGGGTGTTGTATCAAACCTATACTACACCTATAGTGCTATATCGGACCTATACTACACCTATAGGGCTATACGGGTGTTGTATTGTATTTTATAATATCGTATTGTATTGTATCATATAGTATCGTATAATGTATAGTATAAGTCTCGTATAGGTCCCTTATAGGTCTTGTATATGCTTATAGGCCTATACGAGATCCAAACCACAACTATAGTCCTATATGGGACCTATACTACATTTACAGGCCTATACGAGAGTTGAATCTTATACTATAGTTTCGTATCATATCATATAGTATAGTATAAGTTTCGTGTAGGCATCGTACGGGCCTATGGATGTAGTATCGTATCACATAATGTAGTACAGGTCTCGTATAGATCCCCTATAGGTCTATAGGCGCATACGAGTGTTGTATTATATCCTATAGCATCGTAACGTATCGTATAGATCATTATAGCCCTGTTTTGCCCCAGTCTAGCCCTAAATCAGGGGTATAATAGTCTTTTAAACAACCCTAGACGCCCAGTTTAACCCTGTATGCGGCATGTATCTTTAATTTTTTGTTTTCTCTTTTTAATATTAGTATTATTGATATTAAAAAAAGAAAAGAAAAAAATAAAAATATACGCAACATACTGGACTAGAGAGGGTGTCTAGTTTGGTCTAAAAGACCATTACACCCCTGTTTTGCCCCAAGTCTAGCCCTAACTCAGGGATATAATAGTCTTTTAAACAACCCTATACGCCCAGTCTAGCCCTATATGCGGCGTATATTTTTATTATTTTGTTTTCTCTTTTTAATATTCGTGTTATTGATATTAAAAAGAGAAAACAAAAAAAAATATACGCCACATATAGGGCTAGACTGGGCATCTAGTGTGGTTCAAAAGACCATCATAGCTCTGTTTTGCTCCCAGTTTAGCCCTAACTTAGGAATATAATAGTTTTTTAAACAACCCTAGACGTACAGTTTAGCCATATACGCGACGTATATTTTGCAAAAGTCCACCTTGAAGTTTAGAAATTTTAAAAAATAAAATAACAAATTACCAGTTTAGCCCTGAGACACCCCTAGTCTAGGCCTGAGTCGGGCTAAAATGGTAATTAACCAGAGGTTAATTATCATTTTAGCCCTGAGTTAGGCCTAGATTGCGGGTGTCTCAGGGCTAAAATGGTAATTTGTCATTTCTTAAGATGGGGCGTCTAGCCCTATGCCTGACGTATAAAGTGATTGATTTGACATGGTACGAGGTTGACCAACTGGTTGGAGATTTGAACTCTAGATGCCCCGTCTAATCTGTACTAGGTGTTTTGAAAGTGTGAAAATACATTTAAGTATATAAATATGTAGACCCTTTTAAAATTAATGGTGGTTTTACATTGTACGTCACACTCGGTATGTCTTTGTATGCATGATGTGTAGTCATGGTTGATTGGACTAGGACAAAAGACCACATAATACGTTTGTAGGCTATTGTAGTTTGTAGGGGTCCCACAGACCAGGTATTCGTGTTGCTGGGAGATTAGATGAAACAACAATGTGGATGAGGATATGAAAGGGAAAGGGTGCATGAGGCATTGCTCAAGGTACATATTAACTATTACTATAGTCTATAGACTTGTGTGGTGATTGATGTTATGATACAGAAGACTGAAATAGAGAAAGGGTAGAACATGGCTTGTTTTGAGATGTAGACTGTTATTCAATGCTAATTTATGACAAATAACTGTTAGTTGCACACAAAGTTATGGTTTTTCTTTTGTGATAATTTTTTGTTGTTAAAAAAAAGTTGTATTTAAAATTATCCAAATGCATAAATTACTTTATTGGATAGATTTCTAGCATAAAAAATGATATTATCAGAAAATGAAAACCAACAAATCAGTTCAGTTTTTATACAAATGAAACCAAAGAATTAACGTATTCCTAGCAATTATAATCAAGGAAACAAGAAAGTTTCACTCACTTTACTTCACTATAGTTGTAACATATTAGTAGTCGAGCACTTGTGCGGGTTGACATTTGTATCACCATCATTATCATCATCATCCCGGGGTATCAAAGATCAGCAGTGCTTCAAATTCTGCTCTGCGACGCTCAAGTTCCTAAAATTTTCAGATTAGAAAAACATTTTTTATATCATGTAAACATGGTCTTCCAATGTGAACAATTGGCAAATACAAGAGAAGTGGTGCCATGGGTGGGTCTGGCGGACTGTGTAAGAGGTCAAAACGGGTAGTTATTTAGTACAGTTCAGGTTGGTTGGGTTGATCCTAGCCCGCATACACTTTTATATCCACTATAAGAGTTTTATAAACTTTTAATCTGATAAATATGATTAAAAAACTATGTCATTACAAAAGAAAAATCCAATCTTATTAATAAACCAACTAAGGAGACTTATACCCAATCAAATACACTTCAAACGCCTTTAAAGTTTTAACCCACTTGACCCGTATTCCTTTTATTAACCTATGAGACCCATTTGAGATGAAACACAACCCACTAATAAATAAACGGGTCATAATTGCCACATCAAGGTTAGAGTAATAAGAGGACAACGACGAATTGTACTAACGTTCAAGACAAACTAACTAATTATCCTTACTTGGTTACTACCATGAATGATGAACCTCATACCTGCAAATCTTTAAGTGCTTGCCGTGTTGAAACTTCTTTTTGTTGGCGAGCGCGCTTGAGGAAACCAAGGCACAACACTCCCTACAAATTTAGTTAATTACAGATGACTTCTAGTATCCTAAAGTAGCAAAACAAATGTACATAGTTCATATTTCTCTTGACTTACCGAAACAACATAAATCAGACCACAAGCAAGGAGTGTGTAACTGGCTATATCACGAAGAAGAAGAATCTCATGGCGCTCCCGATACATACCAGGATAAGCTCTTGTAGTAACAGCAACACTGAAATGAAAACAAAAACACATAAACTTTGGTGGAATGCATCAAATTACATGTAAAATTTGCTTACAAAATCTGCAGCATGCCCCTGCCAGCCCAATACTCCAGTACCTAAAACAAATTAGTAGCACATTTCTCATATTCTTGTTCAAATTCAAGTGCAATTGAAAAAGAAATCAAAATAACTGAAAAACTGTGTTGGTGAATAACATTGTCTGCGCATTGAATAACTAAAAATCATATCTAGTTATATAATAAAAAGCCATATTGATAAAGATAAATGATAAATCATTATCCTAATATTCAAACTTGAGTTCGAATAATAGTTAACAAACGATCTTAAAATAGATGACAAATCAAATAGTAATAACTATGAATGGTAATAAACTGGTCTAACAATGATCTTATTCTTGTTCTTCTTTTTAAGAAATTTAAATTAGGGTTTTGAACCTTCCAGAACTTGATGATGAACGACCACTCAGTCTCAGCAACAACCACAAACACCGCAATCGCCACTGCGTAACACCGGAATATTCCATCAAATATCTACAGAAATACACATGACAACGATTTTAGCAACCATGCATCACTATCATATAAAAAAACGAAATAGATCAACAACGTACATCTAATCCATTTGTCAAAGATCGGACCGCTGATATAACATTAACGGCAATGCACAGAATCGAAGCAGCAACAGTAACGAAGCTGAAACACCGGCATGTAGCGAGTATTGGGTCGGGTTTGGCACGGACTCTCAGGTTGTTGCATGTAGGGTTTGATGAACTAGTGGTAGCAGTATTAGTTAGCGGTTGTGTGGTCTCTCCTTCATCGATTTCTCTCGTCATATTTTCCGGCAAGCTTCTCCGGCTATCGGAGTTTTAAAACTGCCGGTTATTGAATTCTGGTGAGTGAACGGGGATAACGGATCCGCGATGGTTTGTTAGTTGTTACGGTTAATTTAATAATTATTACCAGACCTCAAGTTATGGCTAAGTTAACAATTTTGACCCCTGTACGGTAAAAGTTGCATTAATTTACTTATGATAAAACTTTTATCGATCTTTCTTGACCTCACTTATGAGACTATGGCATTGTGCTATGATTATGATTACAGTTGAACAAATAATGAATCTGCTATACCCTTCTAGGATTATCATCAAATACAAACTATATTTTTCATACATACAGTAGGAACCATTTAAAAAATATCATGTAATATCTAACTAATTATAGAGAAATGGTAAAATAATAAACTAAATAATATTAATTATATTGAATTTTCTATAATTATGCCAACAAGCAATTAATTCTTTATTGGATCTTCATTTTATGTACCGATATCATTCACATATGCGTTAAAATCAGTTATCTTGATTAATTTTCATGTCCTAATATAATTCAAAAGTGCTACTTTTATGTATGTATTGTTTTAGTATGTGAAAATTTAACTTTTTTTAATTGTTAGGATATGTTTCTACGGTTTGTAGGATGAATACGATTTATACAATAACCCACCCCTACTCTCGTAAGTATTTACAAACAATAACGGTTGTTTCATGATAATTGAAGTCACAGCTAGAGACATGTGTAAAATGACTGTTGATTTGATTTCAGTATATCTAATTATATTTCCTGTGTTTTTGTATAGTATATACATTAGTTTGTGAATGAAAAAGCTCCTTGAAGGGGTATCTAAATTCTGCGTCGACCAAACGTGTTAACTTCCGGTTGCGCGCGAGACCATACCCAAGATACATCACAAATATGACTTCTGAGACCTTGCGTCGACTTCATAGACGTTTCTTGAGTCGCGCGCGGGATCAATACCAACACAAGGCCAATTCTAACACTTGGTCTTCCAGAAAAGAAACCTATTTCCTTTGACCTTGCGCTGACTACACAATTGTTCCTTGAGTCTTGCGGAAGGAAGAAGCGAGAAGCAATACCGAACAGGTGCGAGAAGCACAAGTCGCAGAGCTGTGGGCCAATAGGCGCCCAACAAGCTGTATTGGATCATGCTGCACGATGATAAATCGTACAAGAGACAAGAAGTACACAAGTACACATACGTGACACCAATTAGCTTGCGCCGACACTGCCACACGACCTCCACTCAACTGCCGGTGATAGGCCAGAAAACAAGGACAACTGTCAGGACACGTGGATCCATTCACTTCGCACCAGCTACCCTCTCGTCTGAAATCACTAACGGTCGTGACAAGGAGGCAAAACGGATATTCCTTGTTGTCGACATCAGGCCAAAGGCCCATCAGCCCATCTCCTTCACAAACCCCGGCTATAAATAGAGGACTTAGCCTCCAGGTTTAAGAATCACTCTCCTACTCTCTCACTTTATACACACACTCTAATCCTCAAAACCCTGTACTTATTCTCACGCCAGAGGGTGGTTACAAGGAGAACCCCTATTCTCCTCCTTGTAACGAGCTTATGGTGTGGTTTTGGTTTTGTAGGATATAGATTAACATTTGGACGAGACGGAAGAAGATTAACCTTTATTTGTCGAGGCACAAACCACAAATTAATCATTAGATTAGTATGGTGTTTCTTCATTGGCACCCATCGTTTTTTGCAATCACTTTTCATCTTCTTTCTAAGCTGACACTCTGATTCAATGGCTGATCAGAGTACTCCGTTTCCGACTTACGGTGCCAACTCTCAAATAGAGGCGGTTGCGGACAACGCGCACGCCTAAAACCAACCTATTGACGGGTATGCCGAAGGAGGTTACACCGAAGATGGGGTCATCCGCGCAAGTGGTCCTTGTACAACCCAAACGGTGACCCCAACAATTCATGTAGCTGGTCTTTCTACTCTTGTAATGTCAGGGTTACCAGAAGTAGAAACCCCTGCGTCTTGGTTCGCAAAAAGCCAGGTGACTTTGAGCCTCATTTACGCACAACTGTGCGCACAATAGGGGCAAGCACCAGCTCAAACTCCACAGACTTCGATGGTGGCACCGATGCCGAGGCAGTTAAACTATGAAACACCGCATCAAAAGCATGCGTAGAGACAACACGTCAACAGAAATGTTTCACCGAGAAGACAGAACGTCCATACCGTGCCTGAAGTTCAAAATGACTCAGAAAGTTATTTCTACACACATACCGAGTCTAGACAGCAGACTCCGACCAGTAGCCGGCTTGGGCTGGGCAACATTCTGAACGTTGAATGGAACATCAATACTAATGAATCCGACCCAACTTACAAGCAAGTGGTTACCTCTGTTTTCTGTCGTCTTCCAAAAATGACGAAACTTACAAGCCAAGGACGCGCGCAGCGTACAACTCGTCAGCAGAACACGATTACAGTTTAGTGTACATACTAGTAGCTGCAGTAGACCAATTAAAGTTTATATACGAGATCACCCTCACGCCATTAGAAAAGGCAAAACTTACACAAACTGTTAGTAAGTTTAACGACTTAACATATCCAGACGATCACGTACACCTGTTCACCAGCGTTGGAGTAGTGGGAGGATGGACCATGCCTATGTGGTGCCATCTATTTATACAAACCCTCACGGGAGCTGCTCACGCATGGTTTGAAAGCCTCCTCGCATGGAAATCAAATCATGGCTAGATTCCTAAGAAAAGTTACTTGCACACTTAAGCCAGTAGAGTTGCCATAAGCGCGACATGTCGGAGGTTATGAACATTTGTAGGTGTGATAATGAAGGGTTGGATGATTTCATCACTTGTTTAAACAAGGAATGCCTAGAAATTGGGTATATGAGCGAAGACCTCATGCGAACTCATTTCAAGAAAGCCATTCGATGTGATACCTTGATCACCACTATCACTGGAAAAGATGGAATGCTAGAAGAATGGGACAAGTTGATGGCAGCAACCAAGGTAGTCGCCTAGACTTAAGAGTCACTGACTGGAGGCAGATCTAGCCACTATTCGGATGATCAGTACATAAGAATCAATGCGCACGAGTCTAGTAGGCGCATCAGAAAGAACAAAGGCCCCGACTGGAGATCGAACCAGTCCGGCAGCTATGATGAGAGGCCTCGTTATGACGACAGGTCTAGATACCAGGAACATGCTCGCGCAGTAATCGACAAGATTAGATACAAGAAAGCGGCCAAAAATGAGAACAGAGAAAAACACTGGACTCCACTGTCTAAAACACCCAAGGAGGTTCTTATGACGGAGAATTATGATTTCAAAGCCCCGCCTCAGATGAAAAAAAGGTCAAGACCCGAACCTGTATTGTGATTTCCACAAAGATACTGGCCACTTGACTGATGATTGCATCAGCCTGCGCATTGAAATTGAGAAAGCCCTCAAGAGCGGGAAACTCAGTCACTTGGTAAAGAACGTGCGCAAAGAAAAGCGATATATACAAAGAACTGATGAAGGGGGAGGGGGTAGAAGAAGGTCCGGCGTCTGGAAACTCATATGGTCGATGGAGGACCTCGTTAGAACACAAAAAGCAAAGGCAAGTACCCGCTCAATAAGTCATGGCGCAAATAATAGGTAATTTTCCCATTGGTTCGCGGGGGTCTCCACGCCACGCTCTCTGTTGTAATCACAGGTATCCTAGGCCATTATGAAATAGATAACGTGTTTATCGATCCCGGAAGCATAGTCGACATCATCTTCGAACAATGTTTCAACCAGTTCGATCCCGAAGATAAAGCACACTTAGAGACAGTGGACTATCCCCTATCAGGATTCTGTAATGAAATAGTGTTTTCGCTCAGTCAGATTTCCTTCCCGGTCACGCTGACGGACGGAAAACACTCAAGAACGATAGAGGTAAATTTTATGGTAATGCCAGCCAACTCAAGACATGGTGACGTCAACCCCACACTCTATAATCGGTAAAGAGAACCAAGGTCAATTGAGCATGGTGACGTCAACCCCACACTCTATAATCGGTTTCCCGACGGAAACTGGGGTGGCGATCATTTATGCAAAGAAGGAGGTGATGGCAACAGAAGAAGCACGCCCAAAGAAAGTGAGCAAACCTTCTCCACGCACAGAGCCGGAGAAGTGGGTTTTAAACAAAAAATACCCAGAGCAGACACTAATGCTCGGACCCACAATGCTTGAAAACTGTTGATACAGTTTTGTGTCTGTCGCTTGTTCTTAATTACAGTAGTAATTGCATGGTCTTTACTCAAGTGTCTTTATAGGTTTGGTCGTGTTGAATAGATCGGGATATCCTTCTATCTTGATCTAGTATGACATCTTAGCTTGTCTGTGTTAATCAGTTGCATGTGTGCATACTAATGAATCTTGGAAACATCAAGTCTACACACGTTTTCCTGAAATAAGGATACTGTGCGAGTCAGAGTTTTCGTACGAATCAGGTGATTCGTACGACATTGAGTAACAATTGTGTTACTTGTTTTGTACGAAATAAATATTTCGTATGAAACAGTGTCTCGTACCAAATTCTGAGTTGTGTCTCGTGTGTGAAATAGTGTGTTCCATATGTCTAGAGTCGTGATTCGTACGAAACTAGAAAGACACTATATAAGCAGACATGCACCTCTCAGTGAGGGTGAACTAGTTGACTCGCGTGTGAGAGTTAGACGGACCAGACTGAAAGAACGACCTAGCAAACTGATCTTTTGGTGAGATCTCTAAGTTAGCATTTCTGGTGTAGACGAAGACACAAGAACACAGCAAGTTTGTTTGAGTCATACAAGCATTGTGTGTATATGTTTGTACTTGTTCTCAATTATTAATCAAGATAGTGAATCTTTGGTTACCCCGTGTTCTTTACTTTGCTTTGGTTGTATGCACACTTGGATTCCGCACTTGTCTGTGTGTCATATGAACAAGGAACTGGTTTAAATCCACCCGCAGGTGGACCTACAAGTGGTATCCGAGCATTGGCTCTTTCCTTGTTCAAAACCGGGCTTAGTTGTGTCTGAGCTAGTTTGAAGATTTCAGAAATGTTCTTGAGCCTCCAGCAGAAAACTTATGTTTTGGATAGTTAACTAACTTAAAACTTGGTTAAAATCTGTTGCATGCAGAAAATTTTATGGTAAAATTTTTCTGAAGAACACCCTTGAAGAAGAAATCTGCAAAAATTTGAATTTGATTAGTTTTGGTAGGGTTGACATTTTCTGACTTGGATCTGGACTTGGACTGTTGATTAATTAAAAATATGTGTTTTAACTAAAAGTGGGTAAGACAACAGGTAATTTCGAAAAAGCAGGTCTACACAAGAAAGGAAATTTCTCACCAAACCATTTCTGAAAGGATTCCTCTGAAAAACGCTGAACAAACCAGTTTGTGAGACTGAAAATATTCGTGCGAATCATCTGACCCGCACGAACCACTTGATCCGCATGAAACATCCTTGTTTCGTGCGAAACAGTTGTCTCGCACGAAACTGTTTTTGATTGTTTTTCGTGTTTTTCAAAGCTTTGTGATTTTAAGAATTTGTCATATTTTCAAATCTGAAAATTTTAAAAGGTAATTATAATTTTGAAACTTTAAAACTTAAAATTTTCATTAAACAAGAAAATATAATGAGTTCTAACCCGTGGGATTGGAGTTGTTCAAGCTCAAATCAGGAGTCTTCGCAAAGCTCCGCAACATAATGGGTAAAATCTTTGATGCCTCAACATACAGCAATGATCTCTGCAAATCAATGGGCGTGTGTTGCGAATCAGAATCAAAGCATCCAAACTCTGCTGATGAGCGAAAGTGAAACAGGGAGTAATAACCGACCGCCGAAATTAAATCACATGAACGATTATCCTTCATGGAAAAGTCGTTTTCATACGTATGTTCTCGGTCAAAACACGGAATTGTGGACGTGTTTCACTACCCCCTACAATGAAGCACTTGAAGAAGCTGGATCAAATCCAACCTCATTGGCCAATCTAGTCGAAAGTGACAAGAAAGCTTACAGTCTAGAGAAAAAGGCATTTGCTATCCTCACACAAGCTCTGCATAAAGACATTTATCATCAATTTGTGTATTGTACTACAACAGAAAATTTGTGGGATACTTTGGAAGCAAGAGGTGAAGGTAACGCTGCTACCAGGAAGATTCGGCATGATCTACTCAAGAAAGTGTTTGAAGGTTTCATGTTCATGGAGAACGAAACCTTGAATGATATGACCACTCGGTTTTATCATCTTCTCAGCGAAACGTACTCGTATAAAGTGTTAGCAGCACCACAAGAAATTGTGATACGATTTGCTGATGCTTTACCTCCAAAATGGGGTCAATTTATTGATCTATTAAAACATACAGGTGTTTTGGACTCAATAAGTATTTATGAATTTGTGCAGAAACTGGAGAACAAGAATGAAGAAGAACTCCGGAAGGCACAACGAGTCTCTGCTCCACAAAACCCTGAGATGTACTTTGGAAGTATAAATATAGGTACAAGCTCAAGTCAGCAACCGAAGCTGCAAACCGCATTTGTGTCAAACGTGAACCCTTTCCTACCCCAACCAGTTCAAACAAGTCAGTCTACAGGTTCGAGTAATCAAGCCTATGGACAGACTTTTGATTTGAAAGCCTTCCTTCCACAACCAAGGGATTTAACGCATAAAGCTCCATAGCAAGCTCCTCAACAAGCTTTCTATGGAAACAACAGTCAATCGGCAAATCCCAACACTGTCAAACTTGACATGTCAAATCTCTCCAAAATCAATGTAGAAGTTGCACAGGAACATGCAGAACTTCTAAATACCATGGTCAGTGCATATTGTGGTTTAGTTGCAGGTCAAATAGGGAACATCAATTTGACAAACGAAGACTATGAATAAATTGACCGAGATGAAATGGAGCTGATGGACATTAAGTGGGCATTTGCAAGTGCTATGAGAAGAGCGAAGGATTATATGAGAAGAACAGGTAGAACCAGTTTGGAAAGGAAGACGGATACAAAATACGGCTTTGACAAAACCGCCGTTACTTGCTTCAACTATGGAGAAAGAGGTCACTTTAAGCGGGAATGCACAAGACCCAGCAAGGAAGGAAATCAAACCCCTTTTGTAATCAGTCTTAACCATCCAACACAGCACAATATAACAACGAAAGAAGAATAGTAGTTGTTGGCAACTCTAACAACACCAATCAATCAGGACCTTCAAACACGCACAGAGCTATGGTAGTTCAGTCTGATGAAGGATGCGATTGGTCAGTATAGTTGGGAACTGAGAACAACGGAAGAATTGCATGCTATGCGAAGATCGTGGATCAAATCAAGCATGATCATAGCATCAATACTCCAAATAACGATGATATATCTGGGGATGCTGGTAGTTCTAATGAAGAATGTTCAACTTCAGATGGTTATGGATCTGATTCTGATGTGAAGAAAAGAAGTGATGCTGAGGTTGAAGAATTGCTGAGTGAAGCTGAGTTATTGAAGAGTGAAAAGGTAAGTATGACGAGGAATGCAGAAGCTGCGGAAAAAGAGACAGAGACACTCTCTACAGATGGTGCAGCTTTTCCTCATCACACTGCCTTTATGGCAAATGTTGAAGGTTCTTCAAAACAGGTAAATTCTGACCCTCCTACTGTTTGCAATGACTGTGTTGAGTTGAAAATAAAATATGAAACCGTCAACAGTCATAATCAGAATTTAGTTGTTGAACTATCAAAATGCAAAGAGGCGAACTTGGCGGTAACTAGAAATGAAAAAGAATTCAAATATGCAATCGAAACCCTTAAGAAAAGTGTTTCTGAATTGACAAAAACAGTTTTGAAAAAACAGACAAGAATTAATAACTACATTAATCTCCTAGAAGAAACAAAGAAAGAGTTAGCCATCACCAAATGCGAATATGATTCGATTAAACGCAAATTGGAAAGTTATTCTAATTCCCAATATGTGCTTGATCATATCATTGAAGTTCAAAAACTAAAGGGAGGTGCTCAATGCATAGGGTATAATTCGTGTCCACCCCCAATGAAACACAACTATACCAAAATGCCTGATGAAGAGGAGATACCTCGTTTTGTACCCTCTGTATCTTTGAATCCTGAGGAATTCGCAGCAGGGTTAGTGTTCAAACTAGGCAATTCCTCTCAAGAACCAAGCAAGCCAGAAAGTTCATCATCTGATGAAGAAGAGGATGATACATCAGATGATGAATCAAGAAATGATGATCCGAATCAGCCTCTTGATGAAAGGAAAAGAGTAGAATTATCTGCTACCCCTAGTACTCAATCTGTTGAGAATCAAGAGACTGTTCCTAAGAAATCTGTGAAGACAAGTGTGTCTACACAAGAAGTAGATAATGTGTTGTATACTTTGGTTGGAGATAAGAAAATCTATTCAAACAAAGATTTTCCAATTAAAAATGTGAATCCAATCTCTATAGATCAGGTGTTTGAAAAGTCAAAAACCAAATCTTTAGAGAAGAAAAAGCCCACCAAAACACAACCATTATCCACTTCAAAAGAAAAACAACGGAAGCGAGTTGAAAAGCCTACAGTTTCTCAACCGAAGGTTGAAGCAAAAGGCTCTCGTTACCAAAAAAAGGCTAAAACTGTTAAATTTGTGAGTTCTGAAGGTACCGATAAAGTCGAAACTTTTCAAGGAAAATCTAATGTTGATTTTGTAAAGAAAGTTAAGATTTTGAAAAGAAATAGTCAAAACAATTACACCCAACACACTGATGGATGTAATGAAAATGAATCCAGTACCTCAGGATCCACAAGTTCAACATCAAGCCGAGAAACACGATCTCCTAGTTTTGTTGAAAGGAGAACATGTTTCAACTGGTGGAGAATTTGGCCACATTATAAAGGATTGTCAAAATCTAGCCAAATCAAGATGTATAGAAAACCCCTCATGAACCAACTTGCAAACGCAAATCTGTTTCTCCGACTCAAGATAAATGAATCATTAAGGATCAAAAAGAGAAACAAAAACATAAACAAGTAAAAGCAGTTGAGAAAGCTTTAAAATGGATTCTTCGAAAAAGGATCAAAGATCTTCAAAGTCAATAAAACCAGACATTGTTAAAACTGTAAATAATAGTAAATCTGGTAATAAACAAGGATCTTGAAAACAGAAGACCGGTAATGGTTCAAAAGGAGTCTCTCAGTTTGTTAATCATCAAGAAATTGAGATTACATTTCTCGATGATAAGGGACGACCCAAGACCACTAAGGCTTGGGTCCCCATCTCAAACTAATCTTGTTTGTGTAATGTGCAGGGTGTTCCAGGAGGAACTGTAAACAGTCATTGGATTGTTGACAGTGGAGCATCAAGGCACATGACGGGCGACTTGCGGCTCCTATATGATGTGAAAAGCATAAGGGGTGGTTATGTTGCTTTTGCTGGTGACAAAGGCAGATACATCACTAGAGAAGGAATGGTCTCCAATGGTGTTGTGAGCTTCGACAAGATCAATTATGTGCGGCTAATTGATCACAATCATCTTAGCGTTTCTCAAATCTGCAACAAGAAGTTCACGATACATTTTGATGATGCCGGATGATATGTGCTGAAGCCTGGATTCAAGATCCCCAAGGAATGGATTCTCCTATCGGCTCCAAGAATTGATGATTTGTATATTCTTGATATGAGCCAAGCTATTACAACATCTGCACAAGTCACAGACGTATGGGACACATTCACCTGAGGAAAATGAACTATTTGGTGAAGAACAATCTAGTGAATGGTGTACCAGTGAAGAACTTTCATCTTCAAGATGTTTATGTATCATGCTAAAAAGGGAAGCAAGCAAGAAAGTCCCATCCCGTGAAGAAGATCAACACTGTGAATATGCCACTGGAACGTCTTCATATAGACCTCTTTGGACCTATGAAACACAAGAAAACCTTTGGTGATTGTTATTGTCTGGTAGTTACTGATGACTATTCCAGATTCTCATGGGTAAACATGCTGGCACACAAGAGTGAAGTTCCTACTATCCTCAAGAATCTCCTGACTCTGCTGGAAAATTTGTACAATATGAAGGTAAGGAGAATCAGAAGCGACAATGGCATGGAATTTCAGAATCAAGTTATGGACAAGTACTGTTCCTCAAAGGGTATTCTGCATGAGTACAGTTCTCGATACACTCCACAACAAAATGGTGTCGCTGAGAGGAAAAATAGAACTCTTATTGAAACTGCAAGAACCATATTAGTAGAATCAGAACTTCCTGTTCAATTTTGGGGAGAAGCTGTTGCTACTGCGTGCTACACGATGAATAGAGTTCTGACGGTGAAGAGACATGGGAAGACATGCTTTGAGTTGTTACATAAAAGGAAACCGGATATTTCTTTCTTAGAACCTTTTGGAGCTCCATGCTCTATGATCGACACACATGGAAAATTTGGTCCCAAGGCTATCGAAGGTTTCTTTCTTGGATATGCTACTCCTAATTTCCGGGTGTGGAATTTGTCTTCGAAGAAGATTGAAGAATGGGGTGAAGTCAAGGTTCAGAGATATACAGAAGCTACAAGAGCTCCAGGTGCTCCTTGGATGTTTGACTATGATGGGCTATTTGACTCCTTTAATCTGCCGACTTTTGATGATGTAACAACTGCTGCTCAGATGTTATTGGAAAGTGATACTGCAGTAGACTCATCATTAGTTCGACCAATTGTTGTTAATCCTCAAGTGTCGACTTCGGTTAACAATCTTGTTCAAAATGAGGAATTCGAAGTCGCTGCGGATTATAATGTTTCATCAGAAGATGATGAGTTTCATGATGCAAATGAAGCTGCCTCTGGTGCGGTTCCTGGAATTTCAGATGGTACGTCAAATATTCAACCTCAAGGAACGACTGAAGGTCAGGCATCTACAACGTCATCAAATCTAGCTCTCGATGTAACTGTTGATCTGAATATCAACAATTTGGGTATAAATTCTCTAGCTCCTGATGTGGCAGAAACTCGTATTCATAATATCCATCCTCAGCAGAATATTATTGGAGATGTCCAGAGTGGTGAGCAGACTCGTAATCAGCTTCGAAACAACCAGAATGCTGGATTGTATTCGGAAATCAGGGAATCTGGTGGTCTGAATGATTGGTCTTTTGCCTGCTATGTATGCCAAGTAGAACCAAAATCTTGGAAGGAGGCAATGAAAGAAGACTCGTGGGTTGAAGCCATGAAGGAAGAACTTCAGCAGTTTCAGAAGTTAGGCGTCTGGAAATTGGTTGACAGGCCTGACGGCTACAAGAAGATTGGTACACGATGGGTGTACAAGTGCAAGAAGGATGACCGAGGTGTTGTTGTGAGAAATAAAGCGCGATTGGTTGTTCAAGGTTTTAATCAGGTCGAAGGGATCGTTACAATGAAGTTTATGCACCGGTTGCACGACTTGAGGCCATAAGAATCTTTTTGGCTTATGCGTCCTTCAAGAAGTTCACCGTTTATCAGATGGATGTGAAGAGTGCATTTCTTCATGGTGTGGTAGAAGAGGAAGTATATGTTGAGCAACCGCCAGGTTTTGAAGATCCTCTCCATCCTGATAAGGTTTGGCTTCTCAACAAGGCGTTATATGGTCTTCATCAAGCTCCGAGGGCTTGGTATGAAACGTTGTCTACCTATCTGTTGAAGAATGGTTTTCGACGAGGCCTGATCGACTGTACTCTCTTCATCAAGGAACATGACGAGGACTTGCTGCTAGTACAGGTTTATGTTGATGATATTATATTTGTGTGTACTAACACTCGAATGTGCAAAGAATTCGAACAGGTTATGCAGGATAAGTTCGAGATGAGCGCTATGGGAAAAATGACTTTCTTTTTAGGTTTGCAGGTTCAGCAATCAAAGGAAGGGATTTTTATCCATCAAACCAAGTACGTCGGAGATATTCTCAAACGATTTCAGATGGATGACTCAAAGCCTTTGGGAACTCCATTAGCTCAAAATCATGGGATTACTCCAGACGGAATGGGTGAACATGTAGAACCATCTCTCTATCGTGATATGATCGGATCTCTCATGTATCTTACTGCTTCAAGACCTGACATAATGTACCCAACATGCCTTCTGGCACGCTATCAGTCTAGTCCGAAAGTTTCTCATTTGATGGCTGTGAAAAGGATCTTTCGTTATCTAAAGGGTCGCCTTGACACTGGTCTATGGTACCCTAAGGATGATAACTTTGATATGACAGCATTCAGTGATTCTGATCATGGTGGCTGCAAAATCGATGCAAAGTCAACAACAGTAGGATGTCAGTTCTTGGGAAATCGCCTAGTCACGTGGCAATGCAAAAAGAAGACTTGTGTAGCTACATCAACATGTGAGGCTGAGTATATTTCAGCTTCTAGTTGCTGCTCTCAAGTTTTATGGATTCAACACCAAATGCGCGACTACGGTTTTGAATTTCTTACTACTCCTATTTTTGTTGATAATGAAGCTGCTTTACAGATCACTTGGAATCTTGTACAACATTCAAAAACAAAACACATTGAGATTAAATATCATTTCATACGAGATTGTTATGAAAAGAGACTTACCGATGTTGTTAAAATCCACACTGATCACCAACGTGCCAACCTTTTTACCAAAGCCTTTGATAAATCACGTTTTGATTATCTACTTTTGGTCAATGGCATCAAGGTGAAACCCGAGTAACTCAACCATGGCTAACTATTTTTGTAAATACTTTTCTAAAAATGTAAAACTACAAAAAGATTTTCAGTTTTATTTTTTAGGGGGAGTAAATTTCAAGAAAATACAAAAATATGTCTTTTATTTACCTTTTATTTTAAGGGGGAGAAAAATTCAGAAAAATACAAAAACATTAGAAAAATAAAAAATGAGTTTCTTGGATAAGTTGGAGATGACGAAATTCACCGGTAAATCTGTCATAAATGGTTAAAAGCATAGAAAGAAGATTGATAAGTAGCTTTTACTTATAATGTATCGGTAGACTCACAATCAGACTAAAATATGCAGGTTGATATAAACCTAACAGACAGAACGCCAGGTGGGAACCATTCATTGGCATATGGTCTTGGTACCGAAATTTCGTTTGATAGAGTGCCGAGGTTCTGAGATATACGGTCTTTATGCTGGCTTATCATCTGGGCATCGTGGTTGAATCTTTTGCCAAAAACTAATGGTGGCGCAAGTCTAGAACTTCCATGAGACCATACATACGTGTATATACTGCATTCGACCATCAAATAAGTGATAAAAAATCACATCCCCAAAATAAGTGATAAAATATCACAGCTTTATGCGGGAGCTAAGTTCGTCTCTTTGTCGGTACGATGGTACTAACCTGTTCACGGACTTACTCCTGTGCCCTGCATGCATATGAAAATCAAGTTCCTCATCAATAAGTGATTAAATCACAAAAAGCTTGTTTTCAATTAAAAATAACTGAGTATTTCACGTCATTCATATACGTCAAAACAGATGATAAAGCAGTATACTCACCGGTAAGATTTTCTCTCGTGCATATCTTGATACGGGAATGTGTCGTGACGTGGTTGAACACCGGCTAGTAAGTATAAATCCATATCTTAATCATATCTCCTAAATCATGATTACATCTGATAAGTCTGAGCTTACGTGGACAACAATACCAATAATCATAGTAAAATACTTATCTGTTTAATTTTGAAAACCTAATCCCGTCTTTGACAAAGATTAAAATGCTGGTATGATTCCTTTACTTTGAAACTCAAAAAATATTGTTAAATAGATATATAGTTTATTTGTATATTTAGTTTTTATGTCTAGTTTACTTAGTTGCTTATGTAATTACTTTTTGAAAGTTAGCAAAAGTTGATACTCGAAAGTTTTCTACCAGGATACGCCAGAAAACAATCTGTTTGATATCGCAACTTCATAAAGTAACATCTTACAACAAGTAATCCATCAAAAGAAATCCAAAATCTGAAATTCGTTTGAGTGTGTGTATCTCATACGAATGAACCTAGTCATTTGTTTTGACTTGGTCACTTGTTTTTCTCAAATCTGCTGCTGGAATTCATACGAGTGTGTGTATCTCGTTCAGGGAATACAATCATACGAAGATTTTATGATAAGTCTTTCGTGTGTATCCTCTAAGAAAGTTGTGTTCTAATTATATTTGTTTATTGAGTACAGATTGATACAAAAGAACATAAATAAAGACCAGCAACGAAGAAATCTGAAAAGTCAGAAGAGGAAACAAGAAAGATTTAAAGTTTCTTAGAAGTTCGAAGACCTGATGCTCTAATCATTAGATAACAAATCTATCAATGAATAGCAGATCTTCAGGGGGAGTTTGTTGATACTCCAAACCATTCTATGTGAAGACCAATGTCTGAAGACCAAAGACCGAAGACCAAGCAACATCCAAGGGGGAGTTTGTTGATACAGTTTTGTGTCTGTCGCTTGTTCTTAATTACAGTGGTAATTGTACGGTCTTTGCTCAAGTGTCTGTATAGGTTTGGTCGTGTCAAATAGATCGGGATATCCTTCTATCTTGATCTAGTATGACATCTTAGCTTGTCTGTGTTAATCAGTTGCATGTGTGCATACTGATGAATCTTAGAAACGTCAAGTCTACACACGTTTTCCTGAAATAAGGATTCTGTGCGAGTCAGAGTTTTAGTACGAATCAGGTGATTCGTACGAAATTCTTGAGTAACAATTGTGTTACTTGTTTCGTATGAAATAAATATTTCGTACGAAACGGTGCCTCGTACCAAATTCTGAGTTTTGTCTCGTGTGAAATAGTGTGTTCCATATGTCTAGAGTCGTGATTCGTACGAAACTAGACAGACACTATATAAGCAGACATGCACCTCTCAGTGAGGGTGAACTAGTTGACTCGCGTGCGAGAGTTAGATGGACCAGACTGAAAGAACGAGCTAGAAAACTGATCTTTTGGTGAGATCTCTAAGTTAGCATTTCTGGTGTAGACGAAGACATAAGAACACAGCAAGTTTGTTTGAGTCATACGAGCATTGTGTGTATATGTTTGTACTTTTCTCAATCATTAATCAAGATAGTGAATCTTTGGTTACCCCGTGTTCTTTACTTTGCTTTGGTTGCATGCACACTTGGATTCCGCACTTGTGTGTGTGTCATATGAACAAGGAACTGGTTTAACACCATCTGCAGGTAGACCTACAAAAACATTCGTACATTCCTAACACAGCTACTCTTTAAGAACATGGATATTTTACCCTGGTCACCATCTGACATGACGGGTGTCCCCCGCGACATAGTGGAATACTGCTTGAACATGTTCCCATAAAAAAGGAAGTGCAACCTTGGCTCTTCAAATACCTAAGCAATGAATGAGCAAGTTTCTGAGTTGTTCGCAGCCGGCATCCTTCGAGAGGTCCGGTACCAAACGTGGGTAGCAAACCTAGTTATGGTCGAGAAAGCAAATGGAGGATGGCGCATGTGCGTTGACTACAAGGATCTCAACTAGACTTGCCCTAAAGATTGCTTTTCTTCAGGAGATAGACATAAAAATTGATTCTCTAGCACCATTTCGATGGAAATGCGTTCTTGATTACTACAAGGGTTACCATCAAGTGTAGATAAAACGGCCTTCCACATGGAAATGGTATTTCTTCTAAACAAAGATGCCTTTCGGCTTACGTAATGCATTGGTCACATATCAACGCTTGATGGATCAGACTTTCAGAGATGATATTGGAAAGCATATCAAAGTGTACATTGATGATCTGGTGATTATGAGCCCAGAAGAAGATCAGATGCTGAAAGACATTGAGAAAACCTTCAAATCATTGCGCAACATCAACATGAAGCTCAACCCGAGCAAGTGTTCGTTCGGAATGGTTGAAGGTAAATTTTGGGTTTTATGGTAACAAAAGGCGGTTTTAAGGTCAACCTAGAGAAGGTTCAGGCCATTGAGCGCATGCCATCCCCCAAGTCGATCAAGGACATGCAACGGTTGGCCGGCCGCTTAGCCGCGCTAAGCCATTTGCTGTCTAATCATGCCGCAAAATCTTTTCCTTTCATAAGTACCTTGCACAATTATGTCAAAGAGATTGAGTTCAGATGGACAACCGAAGCAGAAACTGCCTTCAAAGAAATGAAGGAGTGTCTGATCCAACTCCCAACGTTGACTGCACCGCACGAAGACAAACCACTTTTTCTGTACTTGTCAGCTTAAGACAAAGCAGTCGGCGCGGTACTACTAGTCGAACGGGAGGGGATTCAAACTCCAATATATTATGTCAGTTGGTTGCTCACCGGTGCAGATTCTCGATATTCCATCATGGAGAAGCTGGTGCTCGTGCTAGTACATGCGTCCAGAAGGCCACACAGGTACTTTACTGGCCATGTTATTGACGTGTTAACCAACTATCACATTGGAACAATCCTCAAGAAACCGGAAATCTCAGGGAGATTAGCAAAGTTGGCCATCGAGCTGGGTAGTCACAACATCGTGTACCGGCCACGCCCAACAATTAAGGGACAAATCCTGGCAGATTTTGTCACGAAGGTCCCCGAAGGAAAATTCCCAGAATGTGAAGTGCTTGAGGCCCCCCGCAAGAAACGTTAGAAGAACTGTGGTTGTTGCTTACGGATGGAGCATCCAACTAATACGACGCAGGGGCAGGTTTAAGGCTAGTCAGCCCGGAGAAGCATGAGTTCACATATGCTATCCAGCTGGATTGCAAAAATACAAACAATGAGGCAGAATATGAAGCCTTCTTAGTCAGATTGCGCTTAGCAATCTAGATGGGAGCCAAAAACCTACAGGCACATGTTGATTCACTACTTGTTGTCGGACAGATTAACGACTTGTATGATGCAAAAGGTGAAACTATGGTGCTTTATCTTGATCAAGCCAAGGAGCTGATTCAGAACTTCAAATCATTCAAAGTGGTTCATATCAATCGCAACGAAAATAAACCTGCAGACGCGCTAGTAAACTAGCTTCAACAGCTTTCCAACACCTGGCCAAAGATGTCCGAATTGAGGTTCTAAAAAATCCTTTTGTACCGCTGGGCCTAGTTAATGTCATTGAAATAGAGTCACCATCTTGGATGACGCCCATCATTCAATACCTGCAAGAGGGGATTCTCCCGAGAACAAATCAGAGGCATGGAGATGCAGCGCAAAGCCTTGTTTTATCAAATGGACGACATAATTCTTTTTCGAAGGTTTTACCTAGGGCCACTTTTGCGCTGCGTGGACCCACAAGATGCCAATTACCTAATTCGTGAGATTCACGAAGGTATCTGTGGAATCTATGCAGGCACGCTCATGGTGGTCACTAAATTCATGAATGCGGGATACTAATGGCCAGGCATCCATCTTGATTCCGTAAAAGAGCTGCGCAAATGTGACTCCTTTCAACACCACGCGCCGAAGATGATGCGACCGAAAAATGATCTGATCCAAGTGTCCACTACATGGCCATTTCAACAATGGGGCATCGATATGGTAGGCCCCTTCCCAGAGGCCCTAGGCGCAGTAAATTTTATAATCGTTGTAGTCGATTACTTTATAAAATGGGTAGAAGCGAAGGCGCTAGCATCAACATCCGCAATGATAAGTTCATCTTGGAGCACATCATTTGCGGATTCGGCCTTTCATTGCGAATTGTGACCGACAATGGAACAAACTTCGTCTCAGAAGACTTGCATAACTGGATGTAAGAGCTACACATTGAGCACACTTTCTCCTCTGTCGCACACACAGGGGAACGACCAGGTGGAAAGTGTTAACAAAGGCATTGTAGAAGGAATCAAGGCTCGACTGGGTACAAAGCGTAGAGGGTGGGTCGATGAGCTCCCCAGCATATTATGGGCTCATCGCACCATGCCCAAGACCAGTAACGACGAGATTCCTTTCAGCCTAGTCTATGGCTCGGAAGCATTCATCTCGGCTAAAATTGGCCTCCCTTCACCTCGCTTGACGGCAGTCAACGTGATCAAAAATGAAGCGGAGCGCTGGATTGACTTGGACTTACTTGAAGAATGGCGCGAGAACACAGCCATAAAAGAAGCTAAGTATAAGTCTAAACTCAAAAAGTACTATAATGCGAGGGTATGCATTTGTACTTTCAATCCAGGCGAATATGTCTTTCGGGTCAACGAAGCCTGAACGCCCAAGGAAGCTTGCACCTAAGTGGGAAGGTCCTTACCTTATCCATGAGGTCCTAGGCAAGGGCGTGTACAAGCTGCGCAAGTTGGACGACCATATCGTCCCTCGAACATGGAATGCACAACAGCTAAGTAAATGCTATATGTAACACAACCTTTCTGTAAGCAATGGTGAAGAGCCCAACAAGTTTATCCAAATAAAGTGTTTTTTACATTACTTTTCAATGTTGACTTCTTTACTTAATACATGTTACAAATGCATGTTAAACTTTTAGTCCACGCAAAAACATTACAGTAAATTATGAACTCATGAGCTAAGTCTCTAAGATTCCGTAAATTAAGCGCGGAATCAGGCTACAATGTTCAAACATGAGCCACAATTATATTCATTTGCGCTACCTAGGCAAAGTTCCTACCACAACGCAATAATTGTAACTTAAATCTTGTATGCAAAGGTAAGTATATTAAAAACAGCGCGACTGCGCACCGGTTACAAAGATTAAATGTTTAAAACCACATCCAAATCTACCAAGGCATCAAAGCCGTTACAAAATATAGAAAACGAAAGTACAACATTTTCACTCCGGGCCATCACCATCAGCATCTTCACTTCCCGACTCAGAAAGCTTCACCGTCTCTGGAATCTTGAACAGAACCTTCATGTAACACCTCGTATTTCCGTATTCCTATTTTAGTAAGTTCGTATTCGTATTCTATTTTTAGAAACCTTACAATCGTACTCCATCCCCGTTATCTCAATTCGAGGTGTTAATCATAATGAAATTAGTACTTAATACATACTTGTCTTACATGCTTGATCGTTAAATACATGTTTACATATAAACGATACTTGTTATATGTGCAACTTAAAATTATACGCTCTCGATACTCAAATTATACTTACATACATGTTATACACTTAAAAACAACTTAAAATGAGGGAAAACCCAGTTCAGGGACCAAATTGAAAAATCTGCCTAAATTAGGCTCTGGCGAGGCATGAGAGACAAGGCTTTACCTTTCGCGGGTGGCGAGAGACCTCGATCCGTAGCAAAATGCTTCCAGCTCGCGGGTTGGCCTACTTTTCCACCTTTTTCGCACCCAATCACCTCTAAACATCATTTAACACCAAACCTAACTCACCCACTATATAAACAAGCTTCCTAACTCTCTTTTTCACTTTCCAAACACTTGTAAATCAACAAAACACTCTCAAATCCTCTAGAATTCAAGAACACGCCAGATTTCTTTCAAGTGCAAGAGTGAGTTCAAACTCATTTTTCTTCATCTTTTCTTCATCAAATCTTCCTCTACAAAGCTTGGAACACCTCTAGGATTGTTTCCATAGGTTTTCCATGGAAACTAAGGTGGAACATCACCATTTTGAGGTCCAAACTTTCTGTTTTGGAAGATTATGATTTGTTACTTTTATTAAACTTGTGTTTTCTCATACAATCTTGTGCTTCTTTTGCTATTAATCAAGTCTATGGTTAGTAAGCTTGGCTAATATTGATTCTTATGAGATAGAGGTGTATTTTACCCTCCAAACTTTCTTTTTTACTAGGGTTATTATAACCCACAAGTGATGAAACCATCCAAGCTTGCCATAATCCTTATGGCAAGACTTGTGTTTTGGTGTAGGTGTGAATACTTAGAAGCCTTGGCAATCCTAACTTCATTCCACCACCTCACTTGATGTTTTAACTTGCTATCCCAAGTAGTTTGCTAGATTGAAATTAACATAACCTCATCTAGCCGCCGACACTTAAATAACTCTTTCCAATTCGGGAATGGTTCACCGGGTTAAAGATTACTTGGCTACTTGGTATAGTAATTAGTTGCAAATTTCCTTTTCATTCATGACCATCCGAATCATCTTTGTTGTGAGTTGTGTATTGGTGAATCTTACAATGAGGTTAAAGGATGGTTATCCTCCTACCTCCATGCATGACTTATATGGAATCTATGATATACATGTTGGACATACTATATATTATATAATATATAAAAACATAACCGAACCCTTGATGATAATCAATATTGTTACTTGTCATAACAATAGGTTATATTATTTAAGTCTTGAACATCTCGTTACGATTCTAATGTGTAACTTGACCCATGAAATCACATAAACCCTTGCGGGACTTATAGTGTCAAAAACATGTGATTTAAGACTGGATAATTACTTTTGTGTATATATACTTTTTGTACTTTAAATTCCAAATCCAAATCCTTCGTTAACATTCCGAATACTCACACTCCTTCGTTTACCCATGTAGGGTGACCTCGATGTTCCATTCTCTAACTCTCCAACTCTTCACGGGATTACCAAAGGAAACTTTTGCAAAACCGTGAGTGCACTGGAAAGCCCTTTTTTACGCTTTACACTTTTGAGTGCAATGTGTTTAACCTATCAAAATTCACGCAAGCACACTTATACTTTATGCAAACACAAACAATCCATTATACATGCTTAAATACGTGATACTTGATTTGTATTATTGGAACATTCTTATGTGATTCGCTTGTCTTTAACTTTGTATGAGCCTCCCCTTAACATGTATAGCGTTATAGGAGTAACGCACCTCCCGTAGTCTATTGGTCATGTTAAGTCTTTAATTCTTGTGGTAATCAGAGGGTTGACTTGTAAAATTGCATGTCTTGATACATTAATCTAGTTAACTATTTTTTCCATGTGGATTCGTTTAAACCTTCTTACATACTTATGCTATATCAAACTTGTGTACTCGCCAATACTTTGTGTGTTGAACTATACTTTTAAACATGTTGCAGGAATTCAATGATAATGTTGACGAATGGAACTTAGTAGGAAGGACTAGAAACGCGCCAAAATTTAAATTCATGTTTATAGATTAGTCATACATTACATGTTGTATTTTTGTTCAATTCATGTACTTGAACCAATAGCAATGAAATGAAATATTATTTATTAGATACTTGTCAAATTTAGTGTTATGAAGTCTCGAGCAATCTATTTACATCCGCCCCGATAATTCCGCTATCGGTTGGGGTGTGAAAAATTGGTATCAGAGCCATAACTATAGGGAATTAGGAAAAAAATGCCATGGTTTGACCTAGTCTATAGTTTAATTATCATACTTGACCATTCTTGAATTTCCATGCTTAAAATGTCTAAATTCTTCCTATTTGCTTCTATCTTATCTTTTGTCTTGAAAAATACTTATGTCTTTCTTAAGACGTTGCATAATACACACTTGAAAACACTCATACTTCACCAACGAGACGATTAGCACCAAAATAGGTCTAATTTCCCACAATTTTTTTGTGAAATCCCTCGTTCCGCGTATTCGATTTTTCACGAAATTACTCCATCAAGTTAGGAGTGATATCCACATCTTGATGGAAAATTCCATTTTATACTCTAGTGGACCCTTACCAACGAGACGGAATTTGCTCTTCGTTTGGTAAGTACCAACCACATTTAGGGAACGAAATTATCAAGTTAGGGGTGAAACCCGCATCTTGATAACTAGTCTCACTCGATTTTTTCGAATCCACCAAGGTCTCGAACTTTCGATTGACTAGGGACATGTAGTAACCGGAAAGGTGAATGCCGTTAATCGAAATTTCGGCAAGAGTATTCTACATATTAGGCCAAAGCATGCTTCCCAAACTCAATAGAACATTCGATCACTTTGGTTTAGTCAAAGTTTCGTTTCATAACAATCCAAGTTTTAGTAAAAACCCACCATTATACTAATATCAATTTTATGCATAACGCAATTCAAACATCTCCTTTTCAAAATTCAAATTCTTTTCACAATAATTACACACACATCATACTAAACCTTTTCATATACCTATACTATTTATATATACGATTTCAAAACGTCACCCGCAATATAGACACTACTGATATTCCCAAAAATGGAAGTCTTGTCATCGAGATAGGAGTGATTCCCTTACCTTGACGATTGACTCCGCCCATTTGTCGAAGAAATCTTATGTGACACTCGGCAAAAATCCGGTAATTCCGTACAACATAAACATTTATTATATGATTTATTTTCGCATATTTGACTTGATTTTATTTAATTAAGTCTTAAAAGTCTAGGAATGAACAGTATCATAGCTTAGTATGATAACAAATCCGCCACGATTAGAAACAGTAGAAAACTATGTCCTAAACTTGCGGCAGAAATACGAACACACTATTCATGTCAGGACTAGTCGCGGTACAACCCGACATGGCAAGTACGAGACATAAAAGTATGTCCACAACAAATATTACATAGAAACATTAGTTGGAAACAACTTACAAATAATACTTTCCAGAAAAAATTATATAAACACTAAATTGTCTTGTCCGCAAACAAATTCAACAATTCTGCAGAAATGTAAGCACTACGCAAAACAAAACATCAAACGTCCGAAATCCAAAAATAAATATTATTTATCATAAACAATATATAGGGTATTAAAAATGACACAAAAATCCCTATATAAATATTATCGGTTAAAGCTACACAACTCGTTCGGTAACTACCCGACAACAAAACTGGTATAAAAATTATGACCAAAATAGCAAATTACTAGTCTAGTGAACTGGTTAATAAATTTTAGACATAAAAAATATCACAATATGCATATGTAAACAATTTTGAGTAAGTAGTATAAATTACCGGTAAATGACCCGGTACGAAACATGAGCCGAAGTCATCATCTGAACAACAAAACGACTAGTCTAGTGAACAAGTTAAACAAATTTTAACATCACTTTAATGTGTTGGATTGTTATTCTTTATAAAAACTAACAATTTAAATCATCCAAATTTATAAAGTTTATAAAATATAACAAATTTTATAAACTTTTACCATTTATTCCTAACTAAATACTAACTAAACATTTAAAACTAACCAAACTAACCCCCCCCCCCATTTTTGGTTATGTGGGCCCTCCCCACTAACGACATATATGAAGTGATGTAAGATTTCTATGCATACGTAGTGTTACTAGATGAATGACTAAGTGTAAGCATGATTTATAACCAAAACACATCACATTTCTAATTTACAGCCAACAATCTTCATCATGCTTTTTCTCTCTCTCAATACCGGCCCAAGCCAAACACCCATCACCTTCATCCTTTTAAAATCCAAACACTAGAAATTCATACATACGTACGTGGAGGTTTAAAGATGATTCAAGGCATTTGCAAGACATGGAAGCACACTTGAAGCATTTTCTCAAGACTAAGAGCTTTGGATCTTCATATTTTTCTTCATCTTTTCATCTTCGTCATCTTGTTCATCCCTTGCCAAGTGCTAGTAGTAAGCTTCAAAACTTGAACTTACACTTTTTATTTCATGTTTAAACACAAATGTACAAGTAATCATCTTGAAGCTTACTTAAAAATCACATGAATCACTAACAAAAACTAAACAAACTAATATGATTATATGTTGTATTGGATTATTCTTGATAATCTTTGAAGTTTTGGTATGTAGTAAACTTGATCTTGCATTTTTATGTTTAAAAGTGCGTGTTTAGATCAAGCAAGATCCATTATATGAATATTATGAACTTGTAATCTTGTTAAAAAATGTGTTTGTAAAACATGTATAGATAGTTTAAAATAAAAATCATGTCATAAAAATGAAGTCTTTAAAAATATGTAAACCAAGTTTACATTAGATTTTGTATAACCAAAAAGGTTACATGGACATGCAAGTAAAAGTAATGATGAAACATACATTCAAACATGATTTTTGAACTTTACAAGATTACATACAAGTTCATAATGCTTCATATTAAGATTTGTAGTTTATATTGTTATTATTGGAAGATTGGAAAATTGTTGATTTGAAAAAGTATATAAAATCATGTTTATAAAACATGGAAAAAGGGGGACACTATGGCAAAATTTTATAAAATTTAATCATGGTTAAAGTATGTTTAAACTAAAGATTATTTTGATTAAAAGTGATTTGAAACTTTAATCATGATTATACAAGTTTTGGGTGAAAAATATTTAAGAATAAAGATCACTAGACTTTTCTTAAACTAAAAATATGTTAAATATATATATATATATTTAGGATGAAATATATTTAAATTACCAAAAATTATGTGTATGTAAATGTGTATATTTATCGTATGTACTTAGAAAAGTTTAGGAAATACACACTACTTTAAATACTTACAAAAATACAAACACAAATATACTTGAAATTTGAGAAGTATAATATATTATATGTCCAAACATGGACAAAACAAATATTCGGACAATCGGACGAAACGAACGACATGGACGAAACGAACGACACAAACGAAACAAACGACGCGAAGGAAACAAACAACGCGAACGAAACGGACGACGCAAATGAAACCGACGATGCGAACGAAATGGACGACACGAACAAAGCGGTCGAAACGAACATACGAACCGTCACACGAAATGCATATATATTTACTAAAGTTTATATATATACTAGAATTTATAAAAATAAGTTGTATAAAGTATTTAGTAATTTTTATAAATACTAAATTTTTATAAAAAAAATATAAGTAATCTTTAACAGGACCAAACCCATTTACATAAACATTAGGCTAAGCCCACTTTTAAAAAGCTCAATTGGGCTAGGTCCACTTTTATAAATCAACTTTGGCTAGGTCCACTTTTATAAGTTAATTTGGGCTAGGCCCACTTTTATAAGTTAATTTGGGCTAGGCCCACTTTTATGAAACACAGTTGGGCTAGGCCCACTTTTATGAAACACAGTTGGGCTAGGCCCATTTTTATAGAATCAAATGGGCTAGACCCACACATTTAATTCCATTGGGCTAGGTCCATACATATCAATAAAATGGAATGGGCTTGTAAATTAAACTTTTTGGGCTAGGCCCATTCAAACTAAAAGAATATAAAATATACATGAAATATATATTAACAAACAAAGGAAACAAACAAATACAAGTTTAATAAATTCAAGATGAACAACTTGTACAAAAACAAAACATAAACCTAAGTGTCAAATGAGATTAGAACACTTGCAGGTCAAGACATGAATGCATAACCGGACATCATCTAGAGATTTGCACAAGACACAAATCTGTGAGTTCATGTTTCCCCTTTTACTTAAACATTTGATAGTATTAAACGCTTAGGTAAATATACATGTTACAATTGGTATGATGAAAATATTTTAGATCACATGCGAATAGGATAATATAAAGGGACCATTACTGAATAATTATGTAACGAGGAACGAAAGTGATAGATCTATTGGGTTTTGGCGAGCCCCACTCTTAACGGCAACAAAAACAGAGCGTTAAGAGTGCTTTTGTGTCTAAAACGAGTGTCTCAGACACAAACTATCGTCAAGGTTTGGTTGCCTCCTATTTCGGCATACATATTAGTGTCCTTACAGAACATTAATGATCTTACAAGTTTCATTTACGCTATACATACTGGATTTTAATACTTCAAATGTTTTAAGGATTCATTTGATACAAAACCTAAATACATGAATTCACCAGCTTTTGTTGTCGATTTTCAAACCTAACATTTATTACAGGTAACTAGTGGACAACTTTGGAAAACAAGTCCGTGTTGTTATGAAGTCCAACTTTAGATGTCATCCAGTTTTAGTAAATATGTTTTGTGAACTTGTGTTTAAACTTTAAATAATGATGTTTGAAGTTGTAGTTGTCTTTCTTTGAAACAAGATGTTGGTTGTAAATGTAGCTTTTAAATGAAGTATATGGATGAATATCTTACTATCTTTTATATTTGTTGTTTACTTGATTGAATGCAACGAACCGCTCTGTTCACACCTCGCGCTTCCGCAATGTTAAAATTCGGGTGTGACATCTTATCCTTGAGATAGAAGCGATGTCCAAACCTCAATGGAAGATTGAATCATAACTTGACCATTTTCATGACAATCACTCGATTTAAACGTATACTTAATCTTTTATCATTATGTCAATTTTCTCATTTATACATGAATCTCGAACCTTATTATTTTATCAAACGTGTTTCTCACTGTACAATCTATTTAGGTAAATCACATACACGAAATTCCTAATCATACTTTAAATGTTTCTTTTCCAATTTTTCAAAATCTTATTAAATGCTATCTATCAACTTAGTTGGTCCAATGAACCTCTTGCCCATGATTTTCGTAATTAGTCCAATCACTAGAATAAACTCATGTTATACTATCATTCTAAAGACATTTTGTTTCCAACAGGGAACCAACAAAAACTTTTTCTCACATACATACAAATACATTTTGCAAAAAAATCTTTCAAAAATCAAAGTTATCCACGGAATTTTCAAACACAACTTTTCTTATTTCTATATAAAACACCTACAATGAAGCAAACTCACTGTTTTAAAGCCTTTTTTAAGAATATTAATACAAAATTTTAAATCTAAACACGTGGGCATGGAAGACTCACTAGGTCGGACAATCTTCGACATACTCGAATCCTAATTTTTAAAATAAAAGTAGCATTTCTTTTTACAAACCACATCTTACATCGCAAATTAATACTTTTTCTCAATATTCTCTCGGCATACACAAATCTGATCCTTCATTTCCGACAGATCCGACCTATTTTGTTTCGACAAACTCAATGTTTTGACTCAAACAACCATACACATGCATATCATTATACACGATCCAATTTATGAAGTCAATATTTCATAACAATCTTACACATATCATTGTTTACCCTTTTGATTTATACACTCAAACTATATACTAGACTTATGTGTGCTTAACGCCATGTAAATTTCAACTTATACATTCTATACTACATGCTAATTTATACGTATTTGTCATCAATCATACTCAAAACTCATACATTCGAACTACTTGGTAGTCATACTTGAAATCTATAAGTAGGCATAACCCGAGTGGTTTCGCCTACGTTAGACACACTTACACTTAAATACAATCATGCTTACATGCTTAATTTTTATACACCATCGCACATTCACGTTCTCACTTGTAACACTGAAATGTACCCTAACCCATACACTACTAGTACAAACTATGCGGATTCTGCATGGACCAAAATAATCGCGGGTGCACACGGGATTATATTGGTAGGTGCATGAAAACCATAGTGGGTTCTACTGTGCATCGTAACACGAAAAGTAACATGACACCAAATAGCGAAACAGACGTACATGGTGTGAACATGGTGAATACGCTGCTAGTACTTCCTATATATAAGTGTCCCTACCATGTTACCAAACTTTCGTAAAATGTGCCATGAGAAATTTTGGTGATTTCCCAGACCTACTAAATATGATTAACTAACAACAAACTTTGGTGACTCGGAACCTTTTCCTCGGTTGTACCCAAACACACTTCGAAATACCTGATACTCGATTATCCATGACTAAACCTCATTCTCAAAAATCGTTAGCTGTAATGGCTACAACTATCACTAACATCTCTCAACGTTCCATGTTTGCATTTTTTTCCAATATTCATACCATTCTTACCCCTCGCATACACCTACCAAATCGTTCATTCACTACCTTACCACGATATTCCCAATTCTTCCCTTAATATTTCATCTAAACTTTATTTACCATAATTCGGCCTAAACGTTCAATCCTTTTAACAAACGTCCCAACCGGCTCAGTCTTGTCAAAATGCTCTTTTCTTTTAAAACTATCGTCCACTTTTATTTACATGCAAACTTCAATTAGTCGGTCAATTACCATCAAAACCTTTTAGAAACCATAAATATTTACCATCATAGTTTCTCCCCAATAAACATTTTCTACAACAACTGATTTTATTAATACTCCTTAGAACTGACATAACTTTTCTTACCACTTACGGTGCGAGCCGCACATTGTAATCAAAATACATCCTTATTCATACTAAAACCCTCCTCTTAGGTCGCACTCTTTTAAAATATTCCTTTCAATGAGTTGTCCAGACTTAGTTAAACTCACTTGTTTACACACACACATATATGTTTTTACTTATTCTTATACACACTTACGATCGGTGTCGCAAAACACCTTAGTCAAACAAATTACATTCACGAACCTACCTTTTATCCTTCAAAATTTCCATACATATTTAAACACTTATACATGAACTCCGTATAAACTTTAAACTTCAAAATCTCGATTTTGGTCAAACGTTTCACCAAAATGACATCTTTTCCAAAGTAGTTAGCTAGATTGAAAGTAACATAACCCCATCTTTTTCAAACTCACCCACTATAAAACAAGCTTCCTAGCCCACTTTTTCACTTTCTAAACACTTGTAAATCATCAAAACATACTCAAATCCTCTAGAATTTCAAGAACAAGGCAGATTTCTTTCAAGTACAAAAGTGAGTTCAAACTCATTTTTCTTCATCTTTTCTTCATCAAATACTCCTCTACAAAGCTTAGAACACCTCTAGGATTGTTTCCATAGGTTTTACATGGAAAACTAAGGTGGAACATCACCATTTTGAGCTCCAAACTTTTTGTTTTGGAAGATTATGATTTGTTACTTTTATTAAACTTTTGTGTTTTCTCACACAATCTTGTGCTTCTTTTGCTTCTATTCAAGTCTATAGTTAGTAAGCTTGACCAATATTGATTCTTATGAGATAGAGGTATATTTTACCCTCCAAACTTTCTATTTTACTAGGGATATTATAACCCACAAGTGATGAAACATCCGAGCTTTCCATAATCCTTATGGCAAGACTTGTGTTTTGGTATAAGTGTGAATACTTGGAAGCCTTCACTATCCTAACTTCATTCCAACACTCACTTGATGTTTTAACTTGCTATCCCAAGTAGTTTTCAAGATTGAATGTAACATAACCCCATCTAGCCTCCGACACTTAGTTAACTCTTTCCAATTCGGGAATGATTCACCGGTTTAAAGATTAGTTGCATACTTGGTATAGTAATTAGTTGCACATTTCCTTTTCATTCATGACCATCCGAATCATCCATGCGGTGAGTTGTGTATTGGTGAATCTTATAGTGAGGGTAAAAGATGGTTATCCTCCTTCGTCCATGCATGACTTATATGGAATCTATGATATACATGTTGGACATACTAAATACTAAATAATATATATATAAACATATACTTAACCGAACCCTTGATGATAATCAATATTGTTACTTGTCATAACAATAGGTTATATTATTTAAGTCTTGAACATCTCGTTATGATTCTAATGTGTAACTTGACCCATGAAATCGCATAAACCCTTGCGGGACTTAGAGTGTCAAAAACGGGTGATTTAAGACTAGATAATTACTTTTGTGTATATATACTTTTTGTACTTTAAATTCCAAATCCAAATCCTTCGTTAACATTCCGAATACTCACACTCCTTTGTTTACCTATGTAGGGTGACCTCGGTATTCCATCCACTAACTCTCCAATTCTTCACAGGATTACCAAAGGATGCTTTGCAAAACCGTGAGTACACTCGAAAGCTCCTTTTTACGCTTTACACTTTTGGGTGCAATGTGTCTAACCTATCAAAATACACGCAAATACACTTATACTTTATGCAAACACAAACAATCCATTATACATGCTTAATACGTGATACTTTATTTGCATTATTGGAATATTCTTATGTGATTCGCTTGTCATTAACTTCGTACAAGCCTCCCCTTAACATGTATAGCCTTAAAGGAGTAACGCACCGCCCGTAGTCTTGTGGTCTTGTTAAGTCTTTAATTCTTGTGGTAATAAGAGGGTTGACTTGTCAAATTGCATGTTTCTATACATTAATCTAGTGGACTGTTTTTGCCACGTGGATTCGTTTAAACCTCCTTACATACTTATGCTATATTAAACTTGTGTACTCGCCTATACTTTGTGTGTTGAATTATACTTTTAAACATGTTTGTTGGTGCATATATGTGACAACAACTTAGATTTGGTCTTTGGATATCTTGTAATTAGTAAAATGATAAACGGTTAGCGGGTTTAGTTTTGTAATAGTTAATTAGAAGTAATTGGGCTATTCCAGACACTATATAGCATATGGTAGGCGAATTGGGCCTAGACCCATTAGCAGTCCATGTAGGGAAACCCTAGCCCATTTGCATAACTTGTCTCTATATAAAGAGAGGTTATCATTAGGTTAAGGTTGCTCATTCAGTTGCTCAGTGGATTAGTTGCTTAGAGAATTACTTCAGAGAAAGTTGAAAGAGAGAGTCTTGAATTGATTGTAAACACTTGTGTTAGATAATCAATAGAAGACAGTTTGAAAGTAATTGTGTTCGTGTTCTTGTTCGATTTTCTGTGAAATATGATCTAGGGGATTCTGCACTCTAGATTGGATAGACGATTCTGTGAAGATCCATACGGACTAGGGGACCTACAATTGGTATCAGAGCATTCGGCACTTATTTTCTGCTTGGTTCGTAATCATTTCAGTAGAAAAAGTTGGAATTTTGGACGTTTTTGGGGCTGGTTCAAAGTATTGACGGCTATTTTGAAGTTTTTAATGGCTGTTCTAGGGTTTGCTGCTATTTCGGATAAACACCAGGGATTTCAGATTGAAAGCTTGCATTTCGGATAAGAAAAGCTTGAATTTCAGATCATCAGAGTTGCATTTCAGATCAGAACAGTCTATCTCGGATTGCATTTCGGATTCCAGTAGTCCATCTCGGATCAGAACAGTCCATTCCGGATTACATCTCGGGTCAGAATAGTCCATCTCGGATTGCATCTCGGATCACTATTCCGAATCATTATCTCGGATCAGCAATTCGGATCACTGTTCCGGGTTTTCATCTCAAATTGACTATCCGAGTTACTGTTCCGGATCTAGCACTGTTCCGAGTTAGGATAAAGAAGGTGGAAAGTTAATTAGCTGATGTAACTGGAGTTAAATGTTTTCGAACATAGAATTTGATCCGTAGAAAATCTTGACAAACCAGTTCCACAGTTAGGCTCATTTGATTTTTAGGACAAAAAAAGGCACGAAAATTCCTAAAATCATAATCGGAAAATATACATCATTAGATTCGTATCGTCGAGACGAGTCTAACGGTATAATTTGGTAACCACTCATTTCGGAAAAGTTTTTAACGTTTTTAACGAGCCGGTTCGGTAAAAATGTCGAATATGTCTAACTTAAATGAATTGTTAAGAATGGAGCACGAGGCAGGCACAACTAACAAACCTCCAAAAATGCTGAAGGTAGAGAATTATCTTACATGGAAGGATAGGTTTCAATCGTTCAGTGAATAACACACGGATGTGGATCTGTATTTAAGATGGGTACGCTAACCCCACTCATGACTTTGAGGGCAGACAACGTGTCACTGCTTATGTGAATATGTCAAAAGCTGAAAAGAGAATGTATAAATCTGAGAAGAAAGCCTTAGCTGCTATAAAGATGTCGTTACCTGATGGCATCAAACATACATTCAAGCGTTTATACTACATCGAAAGAGATGTGGGATGCCCTAGAGAAGAGGTATGAGGGTAATACTGATGTGAAGAAGAACAAGGTTGATCTGCTGAAGAAACAATTTGCTGTGTTTAAAGGAATGAGAACGAATCCCTTGAAGATATTATCACGAGATATTTTCATCTGATGTCAGAAATGGATAATTATGACATAGAGGGATACACGAATGTGGAGATAAACGATAAGTTGCTAGATGCTTTACTTGCAAAGTGGGATATTTATACTTTGATGATAAAGGGTGAAGCTGACTATGAAACTAAAGACTTGGAAGAGGTTGTTGGGAAACTGATAGCTTATGAGCCCAACATGAAGAAGAAGGAGACTGGATATGATCAGGTTCAAGATCTATGGATTTATAAAGGGCTTACACCTTCATCTTCCAACAATGCTTCAAGTGATACTGCAACTGCATTTCTTTCATGTGAAAATGAGCAGATTGTGACAAATGCTGAGGGTGAAGTAAGTTTTGTTGCTGCTTCAGGAGGCTCGTCAGGGGCAAAGAGACAACAATCAAGTAATAATAACAACAATACAAGATCTATGCCTCTGAGTGTCAAAAGTGCTGAAGATCATCTGGCATTACTTGCTTCTTTTGTTGCTTCCTACGAGAACTACATTCAGGGAATAATATCTGATCCTGCTACGTTTGATGAAGATTATGATCAGATTGACCCTGATGATCTAGAGGAGATGGATTTACAATGGCAGATGGCCATGATCTCTAGTAATTATCACCCAATGTATTTTCTGGCCGTATCGGCGAGGGTTCTTTATGTCTTGCATCAAAGGAATTGACACCCTCACCCCCTGTGCCAGAACTAGCGCTATCATGCGGCCCCGCGCCCTTGCCTTCAACAGACTTTGCCGAACTGGAAAGTCTTTTCAGAAATCTTACCAGACCTCCTTGACACTTCAACGACAGGTTTTTCAGCCGTCTTCACAACATGCTCAACCTCTTTCTCCACCTCTTTGGCAGGCTTTTCAAGGGGTTTATCAACACCCGCAGTTTGTACAGTTGCCATCTCAACCTGCTCTTCAACCTCAGCAGGTTTTTCAATCTAAACCGGCTTATCAACCCCAATCACTTTCTGCGCCTCAGGAACCTTCTCCTGTACTAACTCAAGAGTCCCCTCCGCCTTTTTGGCTGCGCAAGAGGGAGGATGCGGAGGTACCTGAGGACCAGATATCGAATGGATAAACTTGAATTTCGGCACCACTTTCTTCAGTTCTGGATGTACGCACAAGATCAATAAGTTAGATAAGACATCCAGTAAAGTCAACAATTTCAACAGCAAGGAAAACTTACCAGGGGAGATTGCGGACATCAAAGAACCAAGGTTCGCCTTCTTCCCTATAATAGATTTGCTGAAAGCAACCCTTTTAGGCGAGGGTGCAACCTTCTCACCCGATTCACTGCGCGGCCTCTTAGAGGCATTCTACCTTGTCAACTCAGGGACACGGTCGGCCTCTACTTGCTCTTCGACAGGAATCGAAGTGGGGTTCGTGCCCGACAACTGTTCCTTGGAGCTAGCGCTCCCTAACCCCCTGGCACCAACAACTCTACCAGTCTTCACCTGACCACCTATAAAGTGTAATGTTTCCATCGAATCAGCAACTAATACGTAATCATCTAAGCTACGTTGCTGAGAGCAAGTCCTACATTTGCGCGATGTAGCATCTGAGGTGGCGGCGGTCGACTCTATGTTCACAGGACGTGCCCTCTCAGCAACGGTAGTTTTCTTCTTTTTATTTGCCTTTTTGGTTTCTGATCTTCGGGACACGCCCCGGGATTGCCCAATAGTCTCCCCGCTGGAAAGCAAGACAACATCTTCTCCAGCAGGAGTTATAGCCCTACAGGGCCTAGGGTTCATTATCTGCGCACCTCCTGTTGATGTAGGGCGAGCAGCAAAAGACCCAGCTGGTGGGTATATGAAGTTGCCTTGGATCTGGTTGTACCACAGGTCTTCATCTTTGTGCAAGGGTTGTACGCCCATAACTCCAGCATGGGCAGCAAACGCTAGGTGATAAAGCGCGACCTCTGTTGCAAATTTAGACATAAGCATTTGATAAGCTAACAAAGTTAGTAAAGACGAACATATGGGATCCTGTTAAAAGTTACTTTGATCATTCAAAAGAAGTATAGGAACATTTGTGCTGGTGACCAGCCACTCATCGCTCATTCCAGCAGCAACCAAGACGTGCTCACCAAATGCCTGATTAGGCAAAGCCTGCAATCGTTCATACTAGGCTGCACCCTTTGGTATCTTTAGGTCTTCCTTAGGGATCGAACCTGGGTCACGGGATTCCATTGCAACAGGAATATCCTCCTCGCAAATGAATAAGAACTTGCCTTTCCGGTCATGGAACTCTTAGGAGGATTGATCAGTAATTTCTTTGACCCACGAGTGGCAAAAGAATAAAACCCTAGATTCGCTTGAATTTGGTAGAAGGCACGAAACTTCTCCATCGTGGGCTCCTCACACTGCGACCATTGGCAAAACTCAAAATGTCGCAAGGAGAACTCCCTATTCTTTGTTAGTAATTCTGCTAAAAATGTAGAAGAAATATTGAAACAGAAACAAGAAACAGTGAACCGGGCTTGTGTTTGAAACAATTCCCTTAAACAGATTCATCGTCTGTTCCCAGGGTACACCGGTCCAAAGCAGCAACAGCGCACTGCCGGACTTGAACACTTGTCTGAAAAAACAATCGGATATATTGCAGAGAGAACTAGATAGGAAGAAGAGAACATTGTGTTCTGGTGTGTCTAAACTGAACAGCCTTGGTCTGTATTTATACAGGTAGAACCATAACCAAATTTGGGTCATCATTGCAGCGTTTTAATAACCTCATAATGGTTATTAGTTATCAGTTTCTAGACTGATAATAATGACCTTCAAAGCTGTTTCGAAATTCAAAAAGACTGACTTAAATGATCATTAGAACAGAATAAGTTTCAGTTCTTGACATAATGATCATCAATACCAAATCAGTTTTTTTCAAAAACTCAATCAACAGAATCGGTTACGGGTGCAAAAACCGCCCCGCATGAGCCCGGGTTTTCGGAACGACATTCGTGTCCGCATGACATGCGGGCGTACACGAGTTCAACTAAATTCGGCTCAAGATTTGCACTCCCCTGCGCGCCCGCGTAGGGATTTTGGTAAAACATGGCATATAGTTATGTTCGTTAGGTAAAACATTACCTTATACACTAACATCTATTTTATTCCCACACCTATGTGGGACAATGTTTTAGACTTCATTCACACACGTTCAAAATTCCAACAATCCCCCACATGAATGGAGGTCGATCTCAAACAACATTATTCCAATTAAATTTCAGCAGTTGAGTTTTGCATACGATAGGTAGGTGTTACCCTTTGAACCTTCGCTCATGAAATGCACTTAGCCCACTAGCTCTGAGTAGACATTGATGTCTTTGAACTCGTCTGCCGTTTATGTAGACGACAATACATTTCATACAAGACTCTCCCTGACAACGTCAAGTCCTTATAGATATGTTCGTTATGGTCATGAACATGATGCCTGGTTCTGCAAGAGCTATTAAGTATTGTGCCCCAACAATACCCTTCGAAGCGACCCCACTTCTCTCTCACATAGGTGACTCACTAGGTATGGATACCTTAGTCGAATCATTAAAAGCCATAGGCTCAGCCTCATACATGTCACTTTTAGGAATGGACTAGGAGGCTTATTAAACTTTATAATAAACTCCCTTTATATGTATGGGGTTAACCCTTCCCCCACAGTGACTTTATGAATTCATACAATTAGGTTTTCCTATTGAACTTAATTCTTGGGATCTCCAGTCTATTAAGTTAGGTTTCCATCATATGAAATTCATTTTTCAAGGGCTTCAGTCCCATTCCAATGGACGACTTCTGAATTAACACTCTACTTAGGCCTTTTGTTAGCGGATCCGCGTTATTATCCTTTGACCTCATGTAGTCAACAGTGATAATTCCTGTAGATATTAGTTGTCGTATCGTATTATGTCTACGTCTGATATGTCTGTTTCTACCATTATACATTGTGCTACGAGCTCTACCAATTGCCGATTGGCTATCACAATGTATACAAATGGCCGTTGCCGGCTTAGGCCATCTTGGTATGTCCTCAACAAATTGACGCAACCATTCTGCTTCTTCACCTGCTTTATCTAAAGCGATGAACTCTGATTCCATTGTTGATCTAGCGATTACCGTTTGTTTCGACGATTTCCACGATATAGCAGCACCTCCAAGTGTAAATACATACCCACTTGTTGCTCTGGAATCATTCGTTTCAGATATCCAATTTGCATCGCAGTGTCCTTCTATGACCGCTGGATATCTATTATAATGCAACCCGTATTCTCGAGTGTATCTTAAGTATCGAAGCAATCGAGTAATACCGTTCCAATGCATTGAATTTGGATTGCTCGTGTATCTACTTAGTTTGCTCATAGCATATGCTATGTCTGGTCTAGTACAACTCATAAGATACATCAAGCTACCAATAATTCTTGAGTACTCCAACTGGTTTACAGGTTCACCTCTATTTTTGACTAGATATTGACTCGTGTCAAGTGGAGTCCTAGCTATGTTGGAGTCATTTGCTTTAAACTTCTCAAGAATTTTGTCCACATAGAGGGATTGACTTAAAACAAATCCACTTTGGGTTCGTGTGATTTTAACTCCCAGAATCACATCCGCAAGACCCATGTCTTTCATGTCAAATCTTGCTTTTAGCATGTTCTTTGTAGATTTTATGATTCTGTCATCACTTCCAGCAATGAGCATATCATCTACATATAGACACAAAATGATGTATCCATCAGATGTGTCCTTCACATATACACGTTTGTCACATTAATTGATTTTGAACACAACATCAAGCATAACATGATCAAATTTTTGGTGCCATTGTTTTGGAGCTTGTTTCAATCCATATTACGATTTTACAAGTTTACACACTTTCTTTTCTTGCCCAATGGCTGTGAAGCCTTCGGGTTGCTCCATGTAAATTTCTTCCTCTAGATTTCCATTCAGGAAAGCTGTTTTCACATCCATTTGGTGAACTTCCAAATTTCTAATGGCGGCAATGGCAAGCACCAACCTAATGGATGTTATTCGCGTGACTGGCGAATATGTATCAAAGTAATCTAAACCTTCTTGTTGTTTATATCCTTTGATCACCAACCTTGCTTTGTACTTATCGATGGTTCCATCAGGCTTCGTCTTCTTCTTGAAGATCCATCGATATCCTAGTGGTTTGATTCCTTGAGGAAGATCCACTAGTTCCCAAGTATGGTTTTGTAAGATCGAGTCTATCTCACTTTTGATGGCCTCCCTCCACTGAGGTCCTTCATAGAAATGTACCGCTTGTTGGTACGTTTGTGGTTCATCTTCTACCATGTAGGTAAGAAACTCAAGCCCAAAGGATTTTTCCGTCCTTTGCCTTTTACTTTTCCTGATTTCAACTTCCTCAGTCTTAGATTTTTCAAGAGCTTCATTGTTTCAACTTCCGGAACAGTTTCCTCGACCGGTCCAGAAGAACTCGTTTCACTTATAGTTAAGTGTGGGAACACATGTTCAAACCATGATGCATCCTTGGATTCTATTATGGTGCTTTTGCATATTCCAGGGTTCTTAGAATCATGCACAAGAAAATGATAAAGACCATTAGGACGGGTGTATCCAAAAAATACACAATCTACTGTTTTGGGTCCTATTAGTAGTCGCTTTGGTGGTGTGACCACCACCTTAGCTAGACACCCCCACACTTTCAAGTATTTATATGGTGGTTTCTTTCCCGTCCACAACTCATTTGGTGCTACATCCTTTTTCTTATTGGGTATCATGTTCAACACATAATTTGCCGATAAGATTGCTTCCCCCCACATGTTTTGGTTTACACCAGAACTTATCATCATGGCATTCATCATTTCTTTCAAGGTATGATTTTACGTTCCGCTATGCCAGGCGATTGAGGGGAGTAAGGAGCCGTGAGTTCGTGTATGATTCCATTTTTCGCACACACAGCAACAAAATGTGAAACATATTCACCTCCTCGATCGCTCCTTACAATTTTGATTTTGCGATTTAGTTGATTTTCAACTTCGGCCTTGAACAAGATAAACTTGTCAATGGCCTTGTCCTTACTCTTAAGTAAGTACACATAGCAATACCGTGTACTATCATCAATGAATGTGATGAAGTACTTGTTCCCACCACGAGTAGGAATTGCCTTTAGATCGCACACATCAGTGTGTATCATATTGAGGGGTTTGGTGATTCGTTCGACCTTTTTGAAGGACGATTTTGTTTGTTTTGCTTCTACGCAAGTTTCACATTTATTGTTTGAGTCGATATCGAAAGTTGGTATTCAATTGAGTTTAATTAAACGACAAATTGAATTAAAATTAACGTGACCTAGCCTACCATGTAAAAGATTAGACGACTCAATCAAGTAAGTAGAAGTAGTAGCGTTTTCATTCATAGCTTTCACAACCATGACATTCATTTTAAACATGCAATTGAGGGCATAGCCCTTACTAACATACATACCACTCTTGGTCAACACGACCTTATCCGACTCAATCGCCATTTTGAACCCAAACTTGTTCAACTGCCATCCCGACACAAGGTTTTTCTGAATTTCCAGAACATACAGTACGTTGGACAAAGTGAGTTCTTTTCCCGAGGTCATCTTCAAGAGCACGTTCCCCTCGCCCTTGACTTCGGCCGTGGCCAAGTTTCCCATAAAGACTTTTTCCCTGTTGGTCACCTCCTTGAAAGTGCTAAACAAACTTTTGTCAAAGCACACATGACGGGTAGCCCTCGTATCAACCAACCAATCATTGCTATGTTGGCCAACCAGATTAACTTCGGTGACCAGAATTGAGAGGTCCGTAACCATGGCAACAAGGTTGTCGACTTCATGAACCATGTTCACTTGTCGAGCGCTTTCCCTTTTAGGAAGCTTGAATTCATTGGCCTTATGACCTTGCTTCTGGAAATTATAACAAGTTCCTTGGAACTTCTTTTCCCAATGCCTCCTTTTGGACCGAGGTTGGAACGTTTCCCATGACCTTTCTTTCCACCACCCTTTCCACTGTTTTTCGACTTTAAAGTCTGGCCATGCTCAACAAGATTGGCTTTGACAGTTTCAGGACCATCAACCCTTTTCAAAGCCAATTTGTTGTCTTCTTCAATGCGAAGACGAACAACAAGATCTTCAATAGTCATATCCTTTCGCTTATGTTTTAGATAGTTCTTGAAATCGACCCAACTTGGTGGTAGCTTCTCAATCAAAGCAGCAACTTGGAATGTCTCGCTGAGGACCATTCCTTCTGCATGAATGTCATGAAGAATAACCTGCAGTTCTTGGACTTGGCTCATGACAGTTTTAGCATCTATCATTTTAAAGTCTAAGAATTTAGCCACCACAAATTTCTTTGTGCCCGCATCTTCTGTTTTGTATTTGTGATCCAACGACTCCCACAACTCTTTGGCAGTCTTGGCTTTGCAATACACGTTGTATAGTGTGTCCACTAAACCATTCAGAATGAAGTTGCGACACAAGAAATCCGAATGATTCCAAGCATTCCCCTTCATCAACATGGGAATTGGATTCAGTCAAGAACCTCGCAAGGTTCAACGTGGTCAGATAAAAGAACATCTTTTGCTGCCACTGTTTGAAATTCACACCGTTGAATTTCTCAGGCTTCTCGGCATTCGAGACAGCGTTAGGCAGTGGTGCAACCAGACCCGTTGTGACAGCAACAGCGGACGTCATGATTGCAGAGACGCGGCGGTAGTCATAGGTTGGGTTTGCATTCTGAAAAAACAACAGCAATAAGAATTAGTAAAATAAATCTGTTTAAGTTTGTTAGTAATTTTGCTAAAAATGTAGAAGAAATATTGAAACAGAAACAAGAAACAGTGAACCAGGCTTGTGTTTGAAACAATTCCCTTAAACAGATTCGTCGTCTGTTCCTAGGGTACGCTAGTCTGAAGCAGCAATAGCGCACTGTCGGACTTGAACACTTTCCTGTAAAAACAATCAGAGATATTGCAGAGAGAGAACTAGATAGGAAGAAGAGAACAGTGTGTTCTGGTGTGTCTAAACTGAACAGTCTTGGTCTATATTTATACAGGTAGAACCATAACCGATTTTGGGTCATCATTGCAGTGTTTTAATAACCTCATAATGGTTATTAGTTATGAGTTTCTAGACTGATAATAATGACCTTCAAAGCTGTTTCGAAATTCAAAAAGACTGACTTAAATGATCATTAGAACAGAATAAGTTTCAGTTCTTGACATAATGATCATCAATATCAAATCAGTTTTTTTTTTCAAAAACTCAATCAACAGAATCGGTTACGGGTGCAAAAACCACCCCGCGTGAGCCCGGGTTTTCGGAATGGCATTCGTGTCCGCAGGACATGCGGGCGTATACGAGTTCAACTAAATTCGGCTCAAGATTTGCAGCCCCATGCTCGCCCGCGTAGGGGTTTTGGTAAAACATGGCATATAGTTATGTTAGTTAGGTAAAACATTACCTTATACACCAACATCTATTTTATTCCCACACCTATGTGGGACAATGTTTTAGACTTCATTCACACACGTTCAAAATTCCAGCATTCTTCTCCTTGTAACGAGCTTATTGTGTGGTTTTGGTTTTGAAGGATCTAGATTAACATTTGGACGAGACGAAAGAAGATTAACCTTTATTTGTCGAGCCATAAACCACAAATTAATCATTAGATTAGTTTGGTTTTTCTTCACTCCCTAAATTCAACAAGAGTTGGCGATCTTTAATTTAAAAAATGATTATCATGAATATGTTATCACTGGTTTTATGAACCTTCATATTAAAGGGTTCAAGTTTAACTTGTGACTAAGTTTTCAAGCAGCTCGGCTTGGATGCAGTTTATTATTAGTTAATTACCTAATTTTTATAATTATTTATAATTACTAGAAGTGGCCCAATGCGCTTCGCGATGGAGACACTGATTTTAAACAAAATTTAAATAAAAATGCAGACGAAATAACAATAATAATACTGATAAAAACGACCTAAAACTAAAATATTATAAAAATAAAAAAAAGAAAGCAAAAAAATGTTTTAGTTTCCTCCGACCCAAAATGGGTCTAGAAAGTTTGGTTTATTTGTGGCCCAAGCCAGTTTCTAGCTTAAACTGATTTGGTCAAAACTGATTTTAATCCTTCTTAAAAACTCGAACAAGTTTGAGAAAAAAAGCCAACGGGTTATAAAAAATATCTGAACATATCGGATTACCATTCAAAATCCGTAAGGTTTTTTCCCAACAAAACCATTTGATAAAAACATACTATGGAACATGATTTTAAGAAATTCTAGAGTTGCTTTTGATCTTTTATAAAAAAAAAGTTAAATGACTTCTTAAATATCTAAAGAAAAAATTATAAATATCACTTATTGGAACACCCTACTTTTCCGTACTTCCTTTATTTAGAAATCGTGTATTATAATTCTTTATTTCTTTTTTTGAAGCTTGTAATCATCTTTAGCCGCATCGTTGTTAAACCGATACTATGATCATAATGAAATTAAGATTTTAATATTCATTCATTGTAATGTTATACGTGATTAATTGTAATAGTTAAACTAAATTCGTTACGAAAACATAATTACCTATTCGTTTATAAAGTTAGTTAATTAAATTAATTAATTAAATTAGTTAATAAAATTAACTAATTTCTTTTACGAAAATTAAAATGCTAATTTTCTTTATAAATATATTAATATTTAGAATTAAATGTTAATACATATCTTTCCTTAATAAAGTCTAAGGTCTAAATTGCAATTCTTGGATTCTTTAACTTCAGGGGCTATTTCTACCATATCTGAAACTAATATAAGATTTTTAATTAATAAAACAAAATATATCAGCAAAACCGGATCTGCGGGACTCGAACCAGGGACTTCCGGTTCAACAAACAACAACACAACCACTCCGCTAGGCGCACCACATTGATAGATTACCGGAAACACAAGGCTTTTAAGCCGTGTTTCCGGAGTAGATGTTGGTCGCGAACAGTAGGCGGCAGCAGCCCCTTGTGGGCGGGATTTCGAGTTTAAAACCTTTTTTTTACATTGATTACTTAACTAACTCACTAACAACTACCCTAAACTTATTCCTATAAAACCCACCTCTAATCCAAGAATTTTTACACTTTAATCCCCACAAATCTCTCTCAAAACCCTTCAAACCAGCTGCCAAATTCCAAGTTCGAGCAGATTGTACCCATCTTACAAATGTGAGCATATCTTACTCATTTCTCAATGAAATCATCTCATTCCTTTTTCTAAACACTTGGAAAAACTTTAAGTTTGAATCCTAGGGTTCTCCATGGAGAACTCAGATCTGGAAGTGCACTTAAATGTCCAAAAACTTTCTGTTTGATTTCAAAAAGTTTTCAAAACTTATATTTCTTCATCCAACTTGAGTGTAACTCATCTCAAACCTATGTCCTAATGTTTACAACCACTCTTATGGTTGGTTAGGCTTAAAAACAAGGTTGAGACATTCAAAATAGAGGATTTATCCTCACAAATATTCTATTTTCATAGGGTTTCAAGCTCACAAGTGATGCGAGTTCATAAACTTATTCATGTGTGTCCACCATGGTTAGCTTGGGCTATCCTAACTCGAGACCACACATCACTTGATGATTTTCTAGACCTAAAGTGTCACCATGGACACACTTTACATTCTTGTCATTTACATTCTTGTTCATATTATTGTTCTAGTACCTTCCTTGTTACTTATGGTGACTTGTGTAGTGGTGAACGTTATTCGAGGTTCCTAAATAGATGGTTCTACCTCCTACCTCCTCCATGACTTCCATGAAATCCTTGAGTATAGTTTATTATTGTGTACATATAATATCCAAGGACTATATTTTAATCCTAAAAACCAAAACCTTGATAATGACTATATAATCACCTATCAAGTTATTAAGTTACCACTAAAGTATGTAGTTCCTTGTCACGATTCTAATAGGTCCCGAACCTATGAAATCACATCAACCCTTATGGGTTACTATAGTGTCAAGAACAAGTGCTACATCTTAGTGAATACTTTTGTATCATCATACTTTATCACACTTTATTATAATCATGCTCGAATAATCCAAATCCTCCGTCAAACTCATTACTCATACGCCCGCGTTTCCCTCTTGTAGGATAACTCGGTGTTCATCCCATCAATCAACCAACTCCACGGACTTGACAAGTTTGAAGACTTAGCAAAACCGTGAGCACACTCGACCCACTTTTCGTTTATAACACCTTTGGGTGTAACATGTTTACTTATACCAAAACCACAAAACTTAAACGTTATGAAATGCACAAACAATCCTATACACATGAACATTCGATGCGATTACTTGGTGCTTATATCTTGGACATTCTTTATGTGATACTTTAGTCATTAACTTCTTTTAAGCCTTCGTTTGACATGTATAAATGCTTTAGGAAGTAACGCATCCCCCTCCATCGTGTAATCTTGAGGCCTTGTTAGAACATCGTGATTGCATTAAGGGTTTTACTAGTAGTATTGCATGCCTTGTAAATGCTCTTGTATAATCATAGTTGCCATGAGGATTTGTTTAAACTTTATTCGTATACATATGCTATGCTTAAACTTGTGTACTCGCCTTTGCTTTTACATTGAATTGTTATTTTCAAACATATTACAGGTTGATAAAGAGGATGCTATCAAATCAAATAGCAAGGACTTAGATACACACATTTAGACGTTAGGTTAATGTTGTTGTATCAATTTTGTTGTATTGTGTTAAGTATAATTGTTGTATTTGTTTCAATGTCGTATTTTGACAATTATTCTTGAAATGAAATTCGACTTTAAATTAAATATTGACAATTATTGCGTTGTGAGCAATGAGCAATCTCGTTATCGTCTCACTCAATGTTTCTGCCATCGGTTGGGTGTGACAGATTGGTATCAGAGCCATAACTATAGGGAATTAGGTAGAATTGGCATGTTCGACCTAGTCTATAGTTCTAAGTACCCGTTTTGACCATTCTTGTTTATGCTTAAAACTTCATGCTTCCTACGTTGCTTCTCCTCTTTTCTTTTGGTCTTAATACGTGTACATGATGTTTTTTCCTAAGACATTTTTACACAATACACACTTTGAAGACTTTAAGACACTCGTAACACAAACGAGACGAGTTCACTAAAATAGGCGTGAAACCCACAATTTGGTGAACGACTCTCATTCCGCTATCCTTATTCTTTTGCATGAAATTTCGCCATAAAGTTAGGATTGAAATCCACATCTTGATGGAAAAACTTCCAATTCAAACTCTAGTGGACCCTTACCAACGAATCGGAATTTGCTCTTCGTTTAGTAAGTACCAACCACACTTAGGGTATGAAATCGTCATGTTAGGGGTGAAACCCGCACCTTGTCGATTAATTCCCATTCCTTGATTTTCGCTCTCGCCAAAGTTTCGATTTTTCCAATCAATTAGAGACGTGTAGTAACTGGAAGGGTAAAATGTCGTTAGTCACTTCTCGATGAGAGCATTTTACCTATAGGCCAAAGCACTTTTCTCTAATTTGAAAAGATCTTCGATTCACTTTGGAATTGTCGATGTTTCTCTACCCGAAACATTCCCACGTTTTACGAGCCTATTCTTTTTATGTGATTCAATTCCTATGTGTTTTTAATACTTGTTACCTTGTTCATTTCGAAGTGTTACACTATTCTCACGTTTATCGCAATCCAAAACAATGTTAATCCTCGTGAACAAACTAAATTTATACTCTTTTATCCGTATTCATACATGATTATGCAGGCTATACTTGTTAAACTCATGCAACTTATGTGGACTTATGTGAACCTTATACATACTTATACATGCAAAACTTGTTATTTTTACATTATGATCAAGTCTCATCCCTTGCTGTATTTTGAACCTCTAGATGTCTTCTCCTAACTCTTCTAAGAAGTCAAAGAGGTACAATAAGGGATCCAACAACCACAACGGTGACCCTATATCGAAAGAAGACCTCGTCCGGTCTAGTGGCTGAGCAAATGGCTGAGAAAATGGCCCGTGTTATCCCTGATATTGTTAGCCAACTCCAAACCATCCATACGACGCCACCCCTAAGTCCTCCGCTGATTCAAAAACCGATGCACCCAAAACGTCTTACCAGTTCAAGCACTTCATGGCCTGCAAACCTGTTGAGTTCACTGGCTTGGACGGTGTAATAGCCATGATCAACTGGTTCGATGCAATGGAGCTTACCTTTCTTCAGGGCGGATGCGCTGATGACCTTCGACCCTCAACGCTACCAAGGTCTTTCGCCAGAGAACCCTCGAGTGGTGGACTACCGAGCGCAAAAAGTGTGGCGATGAAGCGGGTCAGGCATTAACTTGGGAAGAGCTTAAGGAGCTCATGAAGGATCAATTGTGTCCTCCCCACGAGACCCAGAAGCTTTAAATGAATTATGGAATCTTACTCAACAGGGGAGCGACGCCGAAGGTTTGATCGCGCGCTTCAAACAATTAAGTATCATATGTCCTCGACAGGAGGATACTGTTCCCAAGGCAATTTCCAAGCTAATTCGTTCGCTCTCGCCTGTGATCATGAACCATGTAGCAGCCACCAACCCCAAGACCCTCGATGAAGCTTTTAGCATAACCATTCAGCTTAACCACAACTGCATCCTTCAGGGAGCCTATGCAAAGGTCTCTACAAAGCATGCGCACCAAGCCATCGCCGACACCGTCAATACCGAAACTCCTCCCTCCCAAGCCAAGAAAAACCAGAACCAAAACAAGAAGCGGAAGGCTTCTGTCCAAAACAAGGCTGTTGTTACTCCGCCTACCCCTACACCACTAAACGCCATCTCCACTACCCAAACCACCGACCAGCTCAAACGTGGTTACACTGGATCTCACCCTTAGTGTACTACCTGCTTCTACCATCATCCCGTCGGTACTCCATGTCGAAAGTGCGCCCAATGTCAGAGGCTATTGCACTTGTCTAACCGTTGCCAGAGCTTTCCTCCACCCAAAATCAGCAACCCTTAGCCATAACACCTAACCCAAACCCTCAAGCCCAAGCCACTCCTGTTCGGGCGTGTTACAACTGTGGTGATCCTAACCATTTCGCCAATGTTTGCCCCAAGCACGCCAACAAGCAGCAGCAGCACCAGCAGCAACAACCTGAGCCTGCTAAAGGTTGAGCTTCCATCCTCACCTCCACTCAAGCCCAAAGCTCCAACGATGTTATTACTGGTACGTTCCTTGTGAACCATGTCTATGCTTCTTGTTTGTTTCAATACCAGCGTAGATAGAAGTTTTGTATCTGTTGAATTCGATCCCTTTCTTAAGTGCGAACGATCTAAACTGCCCGATCCTTTCGCTGTTGAAGTCGCTAACAGTAAGACAGTTCTTCTTAACTCAGTCCTCTCTCGTTGTTCCTTGGATCTTAACGGCCATACGTTTTCGATTGATCTCATACATATGAAAATGGGGAGTTTTGACGTCATAGTAGGCATGGACTGGCTCCGGCAGGTTCGTGCTGAAGTAGTTTGCTTGGAGAAATTCCTTCGCCTTCCTCTTCCTAGCGGTGATTCCTTACATGTCAATGGTGAGAAACCTTCCAAAGGTCTCAAGCTGATGTCGTGTATTCAGTCGAACGAATACTTACGCGAGGAATACTTTGCCTTCTTGGCCCATGTTGTGGAAAAGAAAGACAAGGGTCCAAGCCTAAGTGAAGTTCCCGTCGTTTGTGAGTTCCCTCGTGTCTTTCCGGATGACCTCCCTGGTCTTCCTCATCCTCGTGTTGTCGACTTTCGTATTGACCTCATTCCCGGCACAACTCCTGTGTCACACCCCGACCCGCAGCGGAATAAGAGTCGGGGCATAATTGGGTTATCACCAAAGCTCATGATGTTTACTAATATGTTTCATATTTATTAAATTCAAAATTACATCCTCAATATTCCAAACAAGTTCATACAATTACAAAGAAAAGTAACTAAATAAACAATCCAAAGTCTAAACCGATTTATTCTTCTAAGCCATCCTATATGTTTCTTGCTGCAACTGGATCACCTGTATCATGTGTAAAAATGGGGGTTTTTGGGTCAACAAAAGTTGGCGAGTGAACCTTGTTAGAAAACATTTATTATTGATTTCTTGTTATAATTAATATGGAAAAATTGTGCAATAATCATATGTGAGCAAACGTAAATAATCATACAATAACATAAAATAACATACAATAACATAAAATAACATACAATAACAAACCACCTTGCATGAATATATGACATGAATGATAATGTATATGTTGGCAACGTCACGTTCACGCTCATAGGTAATGGGGAACGGTTCCGCTCATAGGTAATGGGGAACAGACGGCCTATGTTGAATGTATGTGCGATCAAGGCTCAATCAAATGGAGCCGATCGTATGTTGGCAACGCCTCGTAAATGCTCATAGGTAATAGGGAACGGCTCACGCTCATAGGTAATGGGGAGCGGCGGCCTATGATAATGTATGTACTGAAAATGATAAATTTAATCTAAGCATTAACCACACAAACAGTTGATACATATTGAATACACATTTGATCATGGATATGATGGATGCACAATTGTTTAAATGTAATAAATAATAAGACACATGATACACCCCAAAAACGTGATTAAAACGGGGAATTTGTAGAGATTCACTCACATTGGGTGCATTCGTTTGATGATGTTGAATGCGCACGAGTTTAGAGGATTGATCGACGAGGAATAACTAACCTAAATAATAACGAAAAGGTACCGTAAATAAGTGGATTTTATTAACAATTTTAATAGGATTTTGGATATATTTTTGTGAGTTTAAGGCTATTTTCTAACTTTAAAAACATTATTTTTAAGTATTTTTAATTGATTTTTAAATTAAATAAATAAATAAAAATATAAACAAAATGTTGACTTTTTGGGTTGATCGTTGACTATTGACTTTGACTTGTTAACCGGTTCGGTCGTGTATATTGTTTGCACTGAGTGAGGTTCGAACTTGTGACCTCCCGTACACGTGCACGCAGCTCTACCAACTGAGCTACGTGTCTAACCCGAAATATTTCTGTTTTTAATTATATTTATATACTATTTAATTTATTCAAAATTCATTTATTTTTAAAAAGGTTTTTAATTACATCGAACCGGTGTGCATAATAGGTCTCGAACGCGGGACCTGTTGTTTAACGCTGCACACAGTCCACCGCTGGACTGTGTGTCTAACCTGGTTATAACACTTGTTTTTATTTCTCTTATATACTAACTGGAAGTTTCCGTATTTGGGTTTTATAAAAAGTCTGAATATTGTGGCGAATCGGAACAAGGACAGACTCGAACCCGGTATCCCTATGATTCAAATGCGCACAGTCCACCGCTGGACTGTGTGTCTAACCCGAGATATAATCCGATTTATATTAAATTTATACACAAACTAGACTTCATCTTCTCCGTTAAACAACACAGACAACGTTTATTCTACTGATCTTGTTCAATTCAATTAACGGACATATGACTGATTAATATGAAATGGATAAAGAAGGTTTTGGAAACGAATGTACCAGAAAGATGATTTTTCTCAGAATTCCGGCCAAATCGTCGGCTCTGTTTTATGAACTCCGTCTGAGCGGACCAATTAACAGTCTTGATTAACAAATTGTGAAATTGAATGACTAAACAAGAGTTATCAGAGAGTTTAGATGCTCATACCGATTCACAGCGTGATTTAGAAATTTTCAGAAGTTTTCCGGCGACGCAAATTATCCGATATCGTCGTCTGGGACCGATTCTGATTGGAGGGTTTGAGTTAGTAAAAGTCTAACAATAGATAGAAGATGAAAGAATTGAGAAATTTACCGTTTTGATGAAAGACACGGTTTTCCGGCGAAAGTCCGGCGAGTTCAGAAAGCGTTTCCGACGAACAGAAAATAGAGCGAAGGTGAAATTGGAGGTTCTGTGAGTGTTTTTGAGTCGCGAGATGATGATATTGCCGGTGTTAATCAGGAAGTAAATGATTTCGGTTATTAAACCCGAAAATCATATGAATTCAAGTTCAATAAAGGCTGAATTGATTGAGATCGTGCGTCGTAATGTTTTCATCGGTTATTATCAGTAATAACGATCACTCAATCGCCTGGAACGTTGAAAGCCGATATCGGTTTCAGTTTTGGCGCAAACAGATCGATTCACGGGTGAACTTATGTTTTATTTGTTTCCTAGATTACACAAAGACATCAAGTGGCGGAGTGGTTAAGTGTTTGGTGTTAAGGCCTTCCGGCTGACCCGGGTTCGAAACCCGGCAGCCCCTTTTTATTTTTAATTGCTTTATTTTTATTTTCTAACAATTTTAATTTCCATATTCTAAAATGTTTATTAGTTATGTATTGTTTAAAATTAAAATAAGCATTAAATGAGCAACGAAAATTTGAAACTGATTATTCGATTAATAAATGAAGCGGGTTTGGAAAACCCGTTTTTCGACAGATGTTACATCCTGTTTCGAAGGCTCCGTATCGATTAGCACCTTTGGAGATGCAAGAGCTATCAAGCCAGCTTCAAGAACTTCTTGATAAATGCTTTATACGCCCTAGTACTTCTCCTTGGGTCGCTCCCGGACTCTTCGTCAAGAAGAAAGATGGATCATTCCGCATGTGTATTGACTATCGCGAGCTCAACAAACTCACAGTCAAGAACCGCTATCCACTTCCTCGCATTGACGATCTCTTCGATCAATTACAAGGCGCAACGTGCTTTTCAAAGATTGATCTCCGCTCTGGTTATCATCAACTTCGAGTTCTCGAAGAATACCCAAAACCGTATTCCGCACACGCTATGCACACTACGATTTCTTGGTTATGCCTTTTGGTTTGACTAACGCGCCTACCGTGTTCATGGATTTAATGAACCGCGTGTGTAAGCCATTTCTTGATCGTTTTGTTATTGTCTTCATCAACGATATTCTCATCTACTCCAAGACGAAAGAAGAACATGGGCGACATTTGCGCCTCATTCTTACACTTTTGCACACCGAATGTCTTCATGCCAAATTCTCCAAATGTGAATTTTGGCTAAAAGATGTTCAATTCTTGGGTCACACCGTCAATGAACTCGGTATTCATGTTGACCCCACAAAGATAGAAGCTGTTAAGAATTGGGTTGCACCTAAATCACCTTCTCAGATTCGTTCATTTCTTAGCCTAGCTGGGTATTATCGCTGTTTCATTTCGAACTTCTCAAAGATTGTCGTTCCTTTGACCTCCTTGACGCAAAAAGATAAACCTTTTGTTTGGGGTCCCAAACAAGAGGAGTATTTCCTAACACATAAGGACATGCTTTGTAATGCTCCTATCCTTAGTCTTCCCGATGGAAATGACGAATTCGTCGTGTATTACGATGCTTCTAACCAAGGTCTTGGTTGCGTTCTCATGCAACGGGACAAGGTTATCGCTTACACGTCGAGACAACTCAAGATACATGAGAAAAACTACATTACGCACGACCTTGAACCATGTGCGGTCATTTTTGCGTTAAAAATTTGGCGACATTACCTTTATGGTACAAAGTGTACGATCGTCACCGATCATAAGAGCCTACAACATATCTTTGACCAAAAAGACCTCAACATGCGGCAACGCCGTTGGGCGGAATTGTTAAACGACTACGACTGTGACATTATCTACCATCCTGGCAAAGCGAATGTTGTGGCCGATGCACTTAGTCGTAAGACTCATGTGAAGAGTGTTTGTTGTCACAAAACCATGGAAAATTTCAACCATCTGATTCGAGATGCACAATATTCAACCATTAACAAGGGCAACCTCGAAACTGAGTTGAATACCGCGACGAAACACCACTTGAGCAGAAGAACAATGGTATCCTATACTATCGTGGCCGTATGTGGATTCCTGATCGTGGTACTCTTCGAACCACTTTGATGGATGAAGCTCATAAATCCCGATATTTTGTGCACCCTGGCGCTGACAAGATGTACCATGACCTTCGTACGTCTTATTGGTGGCCTAAAATGAAACGTGATATCGCTCTTTACGTGTCAAAGTGTCTAACTTGTTCTAAAGTCAAGGCAGAACATCAACGTCCCTCTGCCCTACTCGAACAACCTGAAATCCCTGTATGGAAAAAGGAAGACTGTTGCCATGGATTTCATTATGAAATTGCCTCGTACTCCTTCGGGTCATGACAACATTTGGGTTATCATCGATCGTCTGACCAAATCCGCTCACTTCCTTGCCATTCGTGAAGATTACAAAGTCGAGAAATTGGCTCGTATCTTCACGAGTGAGATCATTAGTCATCATGGTACGCCCATTGACATCATTTTCGATCGTGACGCTCGTTTCACTTCCCGGCTTCCGCAAAATTTTCAATCCGTCCTTGGCACTCGTTTGAACCTTAGTACCGATTTTCATCCTTAATCTGACGGTCAAACCGAGCGTACTATCCAAACTCTAGAGGATATGCTTCGATCATGCGTAATCGATTTTGGCGGCAACTGGGATTCGCACTTACCCTTGGTAGAATTCTCGTACAACAACAGCTATCACGCAAGTATTCAAATGGCTCGATTTGAAGCATTGTATGGTCATGAGTGTCGTTCGCCTATTTGTTGGCACGAGATCGGAGACGTACAACTCACCTGTCCCGAACTAATACAAGAGACGACGGACAAGATTCTACAAATACGTGATAATTCCTTAAAGCTCGAAGCCGACAAAAGAGTTATGCTGCTAAAAGATGCAAGCCTTTGGAATTCAGCGTAAGTGATCTTGTGCTTCTCAAGGTGTCCCCTTGGAAGGGCGTTGTTCGTTTTGGTAAGAAAGGCAAACTCGCTCCTCGCTATGTGGGTCCTTTCAAGATTCTCGAAAGGTTTGGCAAGGTAGCGTATAGACTGGATGTACCTCACGTGCTCAGCAATGTTCATCCTGTATTTCACATTTCAAACTTGAAGAAATGTCTAGCTGAAGAACGACTTCAAGTCCCACTCGAAGATCTTCAAATCAACTAGACATTGCACTTTGTGGAAAAACCGGTCGAAATCATGGACCGAGGAATCAAGCAACTAAGGCACAGTCGAATCCCGATCGTCAAGGTTCAATGGGAAGGAAAACGTGGCGCTGAATTTACTTGGGAACTCGAGATTGATATGAAGGCCAAGTATCCGCATCTATTCGTTGAGTCTTCCTAAATTTCGGGACGAAATTTCATAAAGGAAGGGAGACTGTAATGCCCTACTTTCCCGTACTTCCTTTATTTAGAAACCGTGTACTATAATTCTTTATTTCTTTTTTCGAAGCTTGTAATCATCTTTAGCCGCATCGTTGTAAAACCGAGACTATGATCATAATGAAATCAAGATTTTAATATTCATTCGTTGTAATGTTATATGTGATTAAAAAAATGCTTATGATCCGTGAAACTCGTAATCGTTAAACTAAATTCATTACGAAAACATAATTACCTATTGGTTTATTAAGTTAGTTAATTAAATTAATTAATTAAATTAATTGATTAAATTAATTAATTAAATTAGATAATAAAATTAATTAATTTCTTTTACAAAAATTAAAATGCTAATTTTCTTTATAAATATATTAACATTTAGAATTAAATGTTAATACAAATCTTTCCTTAATAAAGTCTAAGGTCTAAATTGCAATTCTTGGATTCTTTAACTTCATGGGCTATTTCTGCCATTTCTGAAACTAATATAAGATTTTTAATTAATAAAAAAAATATATCAGCAAAACCGGATCCGCTCGAACCCGGGACCTCCGGTTCAACAAACAACAGCACAACCACTCCGCCAGGCGCACCCCATTGATAGATTACCGGAAACAGAAGGCTTTTAAGCCTTGTTTCCGGAGTAGATGCTGGTCGCGAACAGTAGGCGGCAGCAGCCCCTTTGGGCGGGATTTTGAGTTTAAAACCTTTTTTTTACATTGATTACTCACTAACTCACCTAACAACTAACCTAAGCTTATCCCTATAAAATCCACCTATCCAAGTATTTTTACACTTTAATCTCCCTCAAATCTCTCTCAAAACCCTTAACCAGCTACCAAATTCCAAGTTCGAGCAGATTGTACCCATCTTACAAAAGTGAGCATATCTTACTCATTTCTCAACGAAATCATCTCATTCTTCTTTCTAAACACTTGGACAAACTTTAAGTTTGAATCCTAGGGTTCTCCATGGAGAACTCAGATCTGGAAATGCACTTAAATGTCCAAAAACTTTTTGTTTGTTTTCAAAAACTTGTCAAAACTTATATCTCTTCATCCAACTTAAGTTTAACTAATCTCAAACCTATGTCCTAATGCTTACAACCACTCTGATGGTTGGTTAGGCTTAAAAACAAGGTTGAGACATTCAAAATAGAGGATTTATCCTCACAGATATTCTGTTTTCATAGGGCTTCAAGCTCACAAGTTCATAAACTTGTTCATGTGTGTCCACCATGGTTAGCTTGGGCTATCCTAACTCGAGACCACAAATCACTTGATGATTTTTCTGGACCTAAAGTGTCACCATGGACACACTTTACATTCCTGTCATTTACATTCTTGTTCATATTATTGTTCTATTACCCTCCTTGTTACCTATGGTCACTTGTGTAGTGGTGAACGTTATTCGAGGTACCTAAATGGATGGTTCTACCTCCTACCTCCTCCATGTCTTCCATGAAATCCTTGTTAGTATAGTCTATTATTATGTACATATAATATCCAAGGACTATATATAATCCTAAAAACTGAAACCTTGATAATGACTATATAATCACTTATCAAGTTATTAAGTTACCACTAAAGTATGTAGTTCCTTGTCACGATTCTAATAGGTCCCGAACCTATGAAATCACATTCAACCCTTATGGGTTACTATAGTGTCAAGAACAAGTGCTACACTCGACCCACTTTTCGTTTATAGTTGCCATGAGGATTTGTTTAAACTTTATTCGTATCCAAATCCTCCGTCAAACTCGTTACTCATATGCCCTCGTTTTCCTCTTGTAGGATAACTCGGTGTTCATCCCATCAATCAACCAACTCCACAGACTTGACAAGTTTGAAGACTTAGCAAAACCGTGAGTACACTCGACCCACTTTTCGTTTATAACACCTTTGGGTGTAACCTGTTTACTTATACCAAAACCACAACACTTAAACTTTAAGAAATGCACAAACAATCCTATACACATGAACACTTGATACGATTACTTGGTGCTTATATCTTGGACATTCTTTATGTGATACTTTAGTTATTAACTTGTTTTAAGCCTTCGTTTGACATGTATAAGCGCTGTAGGAAGTAACGCATCCCCCTCCATCGTGTAATCTTGAGGCCATGTTAAAACATCGTGATTGCGTTCAGGGTTTGACTAGTAGCATTGCATGCCTTGTATATGCTCTTGTAGAATCATAGTTGCCATGAGGATTTGTTTAAACTTTATTCGTATACGTATGCTATGTTTAAACTTGTGTACTCGCCTTTGCTTTTGCATTGAATTGTTATTTTAAGACATGTTATAGGTTGATGAAGAGGATGCTATGAAATCAAATAGCAAGGACTTAGATACATACATTTAAACGTTAAGTTAATGTTGTTGTATCAATTTTGTTGTATTGTGTTAAGTTTAATTGTTGTATTTGTTTTCAATGTTGTATTTTGACAATTATTCTTGAAATGAAATTCGACTTTAAATTAAATATTGTCATTATTAGCATTGTGAGCAATGAGCAATCTCGTTATCGTCTCACTCCAATGTTTCCGCCATCGGTTGTGGTGTGACACTTATAAACTTTTATTAAATAGAGCTACTTGAATGAAGTTTATTAAATGAGCTATGAAAAGTATATTAAATAGAGTTTATAAAATTAAGTTTATTAGATTTTTTTAATGGCTAAAACTTACATATTATGAAAATTGAACAAATGATGTCCTACTATTCCAAACTTTATCTAATTCATCAATATTACTAGGCTATTCCTAAGTAGAATTCCAATTATGTTCCTCTAATATGTATTATATAGTAGTATAGATATAGATAGTTATGTACATATAACATTATATTACTTGGATATTTTGGTGGCTTTTGATGAGCGGTGTTGGTTTGTCACTCTATTTTCATTAATTTAATAATTACTGGGCTTAAGTTATGGTTTGATAAACTATTTTTATCCATGTACATTCAAAGACTACACTTCAATTATGTTCAAGTTTGTTTCTATTCAAGCTCAGTTTAATTAGTCAATCTCAAATAACTTCCAAGCAACTAAATTTCTTTACTAGAGAGAATAAAGATGAGATCAATGATTTTTACAAAAGTAAAAGAAATATACATGTTGGAAATACTACTAAAAGGTTAATTGTAGTTTATTTACTTTTAGAATAATTGCAGTTTTACACCTTAGGTTAGACCCCGGTATCAACTTTACACCCCATTTTGAAAATCTATCAACTTTACACCCTGTCTTTTGAGGATTGCATTAATGTTGGACCCTCCATGATCTTTCTGTCCAAATCAATGTTAGATTTTTGCAAAATTATTTATTTAGCCTTCCTGCTATATTAAAACCCTAACTTTTCCACAAATTGTTATCTCAACCTTCTTCTTATTCATCTTGCAGCTCTGCACATACACACAACATAATACATTTCACATATCCCCAATGCTTTCTATTTCCTTCCTCCCTTCCTTTATATTCTTTGACACACCACACAAAATGCTCACCTTCTAGAATTTTATAGAGAGGGAGAAACCTAGAGATAGAGAGAGAAAGTGAGAACAGAGAGAGAGAGAGGGGAGAGAGAGAGATATCGAAAGACATGGAGACATAGGATGATGGTGATTGTGGTGTCGGACATGGCCTCTTGCTAGCCACCATCTCTTTGATTGATCTGGAACGACTGCGTTTTTGGGTTGACTCAAGACGATGTTAGGGTTTTTACTAAATCAGATGATGGTGATTGATAGTGGTAATGTTGAAGGTTATTGGGGCATTTTATGGTGGTTGTATAGAGGTCACCGCCTATCTCCGGTGAAATATGGTAAATAATAATGATATAGGGCTTCGTTTTTTTATGTTTAACATGTCACCATTTGGGCCGGAATACTTGATGTTAGTGGTTGATTATATGGTGGACAATCATGGTTTGGTATTTGGTCATGTTTATGGAGCATAGGTATGTTCGGATTGAATAATATATGGGTCGAGCAATGGGTCGTAGTCAGAGGTCCCCGTCAACAGTTGATCGGACCACTAGATGGCTAATGGTGGTGGTGATTGACGATGGTGAGACGGTGATGATGGAAATGGTAATTTATATGTTGATGGTAAGAGGATATCATCAAAATCACAAAAGTTTCAACATGATTTAAGAAACCACAAGTGTTTAGCCTCTAAGGCTCATCTTAACTAGCACAAATTCTTCAAAGATTACAAAGTTTGACATGGGATTAAAATTGTTAACCAAGTACAAAGCTATAACATCCCAACAACAGGTTTGGTAATCAAACCATGATAATATGAAAGAGCGGGTAAAGTACCGCTAGAGGTAAAAGTTAACCCGTGAACAAAATAACTAGGGACAAATTAACCTAGTTAGTAACATGTAAATAAGTAATAAAACAATAAGTTGTAGCCTTATATGATAAAACCAAAACTTGAGGGACTAAAGCTATTAAAAAATAAAGTTGTGTTTTAAAATATAAACAAATTAAAACACAACACACACATAATGTGTGTGTTGGTCGATCACCACGAGAGAAAAACAAGGGCAAACCCTTGTTCATCTTAAAATCATCAAATTGAAGAAGGAATCGAGTCTCAAATTCCTGCATGAATGTAAATTATTGATCACATAGACAAGAGGATCATAAAGTATGTTAAAAATTGAGATTTGATAATATTATTAAAATTTATGAAATCCATGAACTTCCATTCTTGCATAAATTTTGGGAATTTATGGAAGTTATTTGATGTAAATGAACTTAGGAACAAACCCCAAGTGAAAGATTGTGAATCAAATGCTAATTTGTGAGTGTTTGAATGAAATACAATGCATATGTAAGTGGGTTTTGTTGATATGTAGACTACATGAATTATGATGACGAGGATGATGTATTTGATGTTTGATACTTTGAGTTTTAGATGATAATTGAGTATGTCATCCATTATGATGTTATGGAATATGTATACATGGTTAATTGTTGATTTACTAAACTAACAAGTTAGTATGAAAATCTTGCACACAAGGTGTTTGATGTAATGCCTAAGTGAATATGGATTGTTAAAAAGTATGAAAGAATCATATAATTGAGATTTTGACAAGTTGCTTGTCAAAATTGTACTATATTGTATGGATAAAATACTTGAATAATTTTGTGAGTTGACTAAGTGTCCATACACGCTATGAAATGGGTTTAACATTAAAGATGAACCCATTATTAATTGGTAGTAATACGAGCATGCAACACTTGTACTTTGTGCAATTACATATGATAATAGGAAGTTGACTTTTAGAAGTCAAACTGACAATCATGAAATCAAATGGTAATTTTGATATAGAATGTGTAAGGTGGGATAGTCGTGTTAATGACGACTAATCTAACCATCTTGTGAATGATAAATGATAGTTTGACGCTTGACAAGCTAGGTGGAAGCTTGGAAAGAAGCGGGTCAAACGTATCGAGTACGGGGAAAAGCATAATCGGATTCCAAGGTAAGTAAAGCTTACATCTTTTAAGTAGAACACCTACTTATTTTGTTGGTTAAGAACAAAGTAATTAGTATTTGAAATATGACGTTCCGACGCAGAATGATACGGGTCGGAACAAGTGAAAATGGTGAAAAACCATATTTGATGATAAAAATGGGTAAAACGGTAATTCGATCATGTGATGACAAATAAACAAGGAGTTTTGAAAAGTTACCTTATGGTGTAAAGCATAATGGGTAAAAAGGGTAAAATGATAATTTGGTCATGAGTTGACGAATAAATAATAATTTTGGAAAAAACATCCTATGGGGTAAGTCATGATGGGCCAAACGAATTAAAAAATGATTTTTAAGTACTATGATCTTATGATGTAAACCGAAATGGGCTATATGGATGAGATGGCAAATAAATATCATCTCACAATGATAAAATCGTCATTTAGGCCAAACGGGCCAAACGGGGATGTTACCACCATTTGACAATAATGACTAATGGTCGTTGTCGAGTTTTTGTGCTCGCAGGGAGAATAGCATATGGCTTGCATTGCTTTTAATCAGCAATTAATATTGCAAGGTACTAAAACGGGTTAATGCTATGACCCGAGTCAGGTATGTGTAATGGGTCAAACTTTCAATGAGAACTTAAGTTCCGATGAGAGTTAATCGAGTCATGGGTGAGTTTTGGATTACCCAAAATGAGGTATATCTAATAGTTTAAATTTGGAGAACTTTATATTCTTAGGAATACAATGATTTTAAATAGAACAATGGTTTAAGATGCTTATTTGGTCAAAATATACTTTTAAAAGTCCTTCGTGGTAAAAAGGAATAAGTTGACCAAAACGCCCTCAGATTACAAAATGGGCAAATGACCCTTAAGGGTAGTTTAAATATGAGTTTTATAACTTGAACAATCCTTCCGGTAATATAAAGTGGAAGGTTTAAATCATTATATACATAATGGGTCATTTTCGTAAAAGTGTCAAACTCTAGGGTAGAGTGGGTATATAATGATTTTTCCTATTATAATACATCACAATTAAAGTTGTGATAATGGATAAATAAAGATCATAAAGTGGGATTAAGAGATGTGAAAGAATGTGGATAAATTAAGCTTAAGTGCTTAAATCCATGACGGGTCATAAAATAAAAATACGCATAAACCAAGTAACAGTTGCGTAATTTATAAAAATCATGAATCCGGGTTAAGGATTTTAAGTCAATATTGTAGGGAAACATTTACGAACAATTAGAAACAAGTTTCAAGTGAAATGGATGAGAATTGGTCAAAATACGGAAGTTTTCGTATAAAAAGGGCAAGTTGGAAAAACCTGCAGCAGCCCACCGTAAGCTACGGTGGCCGGCCGTAGCTTATGACTGGCAACTGCTGATTAAAACAGAACATATGTGTCGTAAGCTACAGCATAGAGCCGTAGCTTACGGGGGTATTTGTGTAAAATGTTGTTTTAGTTGTTTTGAGCTTTCGGGCTTAACTAGATTTGTTATAAACTCCATATAACTAATGTAGTTCATGATTTATGAAACGTAGGTAATGGTTTGAAGTAACGGATGACAATCAAGCTTAACGAGGGACCCAATACCATCAAAATTTAAGCTTCTACATTATGTTTAGTTGTTTATGAAACTAAACAACGACAACATGATGAAATGTTTTAATTTTATTAAGTTGTATGAAACTCGATATTATGAACGGACGTATATTTGCATTTACACATTTAAATGTAAATTCTTTTTCAATAGAATTTCAATTAGATAAGAAGGGTCTTATAAAAGCGACAATTAAAGAATGGATGATCAAGTCTTGAAGTGTGTAAGTCTCCTCCTTAGTTCCTCCTTAACTCCAAGTTCCTTCCAAGTACAAAATTTTGAGACAAAAACTTGCCTTCAAGACCCAACTCCCTTGTAAATTTGGTGTTTTGGCGAGCACGAACGTGCCGGGTTTTAGCATGATCGTGCTTAGTCAAATTTCATTATTAATCAGCTCTAGCATGCATGTGAACTCGATGTGCTTGTGTTGTTTTGGTTGAGAACGATTGTGCTAGGGGTTGGCATGATCGTGCCAGTCGGAAAACTTATCCAATTTCGCTGGTGCCAGCATTTTGCATGATGGTGTTGGTGCTCGATTGACCAGGCACCATCGTGCCTGGGGTTGGCATGATCGCGTCATATCTAGTAGTTTGCTGGAATTATCCGTTTTTGCTTCAATTTGCTCTAAAAGCCTTCGTTTTATCTCCAAGTCGAAGCCTTGACATGTATTTTCACAAACAACTCAAATGAGTACCAAAATCAAGGTTAATACAAAGAGTTTTCACATAAACGGGGATAAATTTGATGTTAAAAGATGTATAAATATATATACATCAAATAATATATTCCGTAAACATAATAAAAACTCGCCGGTAACCGTAGTTAGGAGCCGAGTGTTCTTTAATATGCTCGCCACACCACAAAGCTGATAACTTAACATTAATTCATGCCAAGCCTATTCCATCCCAAGCAATACCTTGTGTGATCTAATATTCTCCACCCATTTACTATTACTCATATTTATTGTCTATCTTCTGTTTTATTATCTATAAACCAAACAGAAACAACGAATTAAACTAGTTTGTAACGAAAGAAAAAATAGGTCGTAGAAGTTACGTCATTTGGGTTTAATACTTGGTTCTTACATAAACTTGTACACTTGCATGTTGATTGTGTTAAGTCTAAGTAAAAATCATTTCTTATAAATTTAAAACCTTGATAAACGTCTTTAAAGTCGCACTAAAAAACACTACTAAAGACGTTTCATGATTAGTAGTGTTTTTTAGTGCGACTTTAAAGACGTTTATCAAGGTTTTAAATTTATAAGAAATGATTTTTACTTGGACTTAACACACACAACATGCAAGTGTACAAGTTTCATGATTGTATCATGAAATTTAGTGGGAGCTAGAATAGTCACTTGCCATTGATAGACTTTTCTTACAATTAAGTTTCGACGCAAGTATTGGAATCCTACCATATGACATGCTCTATAGCTAGATATGTAGAACTCCAGTTTTTTTTGGGAGAGATTGGACACAAACAATAGGGGAATTTGAAGGTTATAAAAGCTAGATAAGGAAACATTGATCAATTGCATGTATGATAGTCGATGAAGGCGGATTGAAATCGTGTGCGAATAAAAGGCGTCGACCTATTGAATTATAGGTTAGGGGATATAGTGATGTTAAAGGTATCCTCGTGAAAGTGATTATCCGTTTTCGCAAGCGAGGAAAGTTGAGTCCATTATTGGATACATCAAGATCATCGCAAGTTGGGGGGGTCGCTTATAGCCTTGAATACCCCATGATCTCCAAGGCTCCCGCAATTTCGAGCATGGAGTCGGATCATGCGATGTTCACACATGAGTCACACCTACCTTTATTCGCACTACCTACACAAAGTCATTAGACATGCAAATGTTGTAACAATGTAAAATTTAAAATATTATATTCACATAAACACGCGACGTGCCAAGTAGAAGTTACAAATTTGTTAAGTTCCAAAAGGGGTCAAGTCCATGGCATGCAATCCAGGCAAAAATCATTTGTCTTAAAAGCAAGATAAGCAAAAATTACAAGGCATAAAGGCTTGTACACAACATATAGGCCAGATGACTTTTACGACGCTGGGTTATCTCTTTCTTTGTGGCTCTTGTCCGCTATGTCATGAACCTCCGGGTTCTCGAATATATCTTTCAAGCGCGCCACAAAGTCATCATGTTTAAGCGCCTGTGAAACCAGATCCATCACAGGTAAGGATAATCTGTTGTATGCCGCTTGCGTAGCATCAAAGCCATTTTCGACATTTTTTCCATGTGAGGAGGCATATCGGTCATCCCATTTCAATTTGAAGGCTTTAGTCACGTGTGAGGTACATTTACCATAGCCTTTTTTATGACTGACAGCTGGAGCCACGACAGTCAGCGCAACAAAAGACTCATCAAGCTCAATCGAGTTTAAAACAACATTTGCAATCTGCACAAACAAGTAACTTAACACAAATGATAAATAACGGAGCTAGCAAAAGGTACAAAACAGGGACTTACGTGTATGATATCGCGCTTCTGTAACCCAATGGAGTTATCGACCAAAGGCTCAATCGTAGCTTGAAACTCAGCTTTGTTGTCCTGAGCAACATTCAGGGCGAAATGAGTAACATCGCGTGCGTCGACATCAGAGTCGGCACACACTTTCTCTGCCTCCACGTCGATTTCTAATGACTCGCTTTTCTCTTGAGACTTGCATAGGTGACCTTTCAGTTTAGCGATCTCAGTATCTTTGCCCACAAGATCTCTGTCTCTAGCAACTAACTGTTGTTTTAACTCCTCTTGCTCAAATAATTGGGTACTTAGCCTTTGTATTTTATAATCTTGCTGAAGGTAAGTAACAGTAGTATGAACCTATTTTTTTTGCTCGCTCCCGATGCGACCGTGCCTCTTCAACTTGAGCTTGAAGCTCAGTGTTTGTTTTGCTAAGGGTCTCATTTTGGGCTTGGAGATCAGCAATCACCTTCACAGGAGACTCAGCCCGCACCTTTAAATTCACAATCTCCTTACGCGCCCGATGCATCTTAGCGTTGTCACGAGTGTAGGCATCGGTTCATTGCTAGCGCTCCTCTACAAGTTTGTCTTCGGCAGCCTTCAATTTCTTCTTAAGGCCCATAATGGCCCAATCTTCATTTTTCTTCCCAACTTAAAGCTGAACTTGTTTTTCAGCCAGCTCAGACTTAGCTTTTTCAAAGTTCTTAGCATTAGCGGCCAAGAGGTGCCTATAGTCTTCAAATGCAGTTCATTCACGATGCATGGTTAGCTACTCCCTCATAATCTAGTTCCTCGTTGAAACTTGGATGGCCTGCGCCACCACATACGAGTGATACAGTTGGTCATGTGTGCGCTTCCTTTGGTGATTGACCTCTGCTGGGGAGAAGGCACACATGAACCACTCGCAACATGGGGCGAAGGTGCCGAAGGTTACCCCTTGCTTTAATTTCCATATTAGAGCATGCACCTCCCCCGCCCGGCTTTCATCGTAAAACGATAATAATAGTCGTCGGGCATGTCCTCAAGTCGGATGGGCGAAGGTTCCCCAGGTGCAGCACTGAAAGAGCTAACCTTCCTCACAACCGCGCCAGACGTGGAAGTCTCTTGGGTCTTGGCCTGACATCAGTCACTTCAGAGTTTTTCTCAATCTCATCTTCTTGAGCTAAGAAGTGGCCTGGTGCCACCGTCTCTACGCGCTCAATCTCTTCAACAACTTTAATAGGTTCACCGTTAGAGATTGGCACTTCAATTTCAGTTGTTTTCTTTGGACTTTCTTCAACAACCTTTTCGTGAGTTTCCTCAGCCGTGATGTCCACCCTTTTAGTGGGATCAACAGGAGGGGGCGATTGTGCAGAATTGGATTGTATTATCCAAAATTTGGGTTGCGCCGCCCTTGGTTCTATATTACATATAAAGAAAGTTAGAACATATGCAAATAAAACTAAAACATAGCATATACTTGAAGGTTGCAAGACCGCTCACCTGGTGAAGGTTTCGACATAAGGGATCCAAATTCCTTTCTTCCCGATCACGGGAGGCTTCTGGAAGGCAACTTTCTTCCCTTTCTTTAACAGGACTCACTCTGGTCGCTCCCTCCTCAACAACATGAGCAGAAGTGCTAGTAGCTCCAGAGTGTTGCTCTTTGGATCCTTAGATGCCAGAGCTTTTGGACCCACCAGCTCCGCTTGTCGTGAATTTGCCACCCAGCAAATTCAAGTCCTCCATGGAATTAGCAACATAAATATAATCGTATAAGCTACTTTGATGAGGGTGAGCAATACCTTTGCGCGAAGCGGCGTTTGATACAGCAGCACTAGCTTCAACGTTCTTTGGCTTCAAACCTCCAGCGTTTGAGACCGTTTTCTTTTTTGGTTCCCTCTTGGCCTTTTGACCTTTAGGGTCGGCACCTAGGTCGCGCAAGGCACATGCATAAGCATTTTGAGGGGAAGTTAACCCCCAATCCGATGAATCTATATATTCCTCGCTGGAGAGTAGTATAATCTCTTCCCAGCAGGGTTATGGCCCTACACGACGGTTCAAGAAAAGTGTACCTTTAGTTCCAGATGGAGGTGTAGCAAATAGCTTAGTGTGCGGGTACATAAAATTTTCCCTAATCTGGTCATACCACAACTGCTCCCCCTCGCGTAGGGGTCTTACGCCCATCGTCCCGGAGCACACCGGAAAAGCCCGATGGTATAGGTCGGTCTCTACGTCAAATAGAAAAGAAGACAATTGATTAGTCACAAATATTAAGGACAATTACAACAACATAGAATTCACCAAACTTACCAACATTGTCTTGAAGGAAGATAGGCACTTCGAAGCTCTCACGCGACCATCAATCACTCATGGCTGCGGCCACGAGTGTATGTTCGCCAAATGATTGGTTGGGAAACGCCAACAAATCTCTATACCACCCTGAGCTTTTGGGCATCGAGAGTGTCTTCTTGTCAATAGGACTTGGTGCACAGAATGTCATTTCAATAAAGATGACTTATTCACGAATAAAGAACTCCCTTTCCAATTGTAAAAGCTTTTGGGTGGAGAGATTAGTATCTTTTTTGCCCCACCGCGAGGCAAAGGAATAAAAGCCCATGTTTCATTGCAGTTGGTCGAAAACCCTGAACCAGTCGACGGTCAGATCCTCACCCTGTAGGTCCCCTAGTCCTTATGGATTTTCACAAAATCGTCTATCTAATCTAGAGTACAGAATCCCCTAGATCAGATTTCACAGAAACAAGAACACGAACAAGAACAATTTCCTTCAAACTGTCTTCTATTGATTATCTAACACAAAGTGTTTACAATCAATTCAAGACTCTCTCTCTCAATCTCTCTCTGAAGCAATTCTTGCAGCAATTGAACAACTAACTGAGCAATCTAAACCCTAATGCAAACCTCCCTTTATATAGAGATAGGTTATGCAACTGGGCTAGGGTTTCCTACATGGACTGCTAATGGGTTTAAGGCCCAATTTGCCTACCATGTGCTTAGTTGTGTCTAGTTTAGCCCAATTACTTCTAATTAACTATTACAAAACTAAACCCGCTAACCGTTTATCATTTTACTAATTACAAGATATCCAAAGACCAAATCTACGCTATTGTCACAAATATGCACCAACAAACTCCCCCTTTACAATAGCTTCATAAAATAACTTAGTCTTCAGTCTTCTTGCAATCTTCAGCATCTTTGAAAAACGTTGGTCTTTGGATAGCTACAGCTTTAACAGCTTCTGTCAGCAACAGACTCCCCCCAAGCTGATGTATCCAATCACCAAATCTTCTAAATCGTTAGCGTTTGAGTAAACTCCGGTTTAGCACATGCATAACAATCTTCAAAACTCTTGAACTTTGTCTGCAATGTAGAAAGGAGGTTCTACCATGCATCTAAGCAAACTCCTTTTCACCAAACTTCTCAGAAACACACTACTACAATATGTATACTATAAAACAAACATTTCGAGAAACCATAAGAATTTTTCAATACAAGTTAAACAAATTATTATTATTCATGAGATAGTAAAACTGTATCACAGATTAAGCACTTCTCAACTCAAACCACATACTCAAAATTTTTAAACACATTAAACCTGCAAGATTTTAAAATTTTGAACTCATCTTCTAACACTGTCTCCCCCTATCGGTAACAACTCCTCCATAAACAATCATATTCCGTACATTAAGAATATACATGAAATGAAATACTTTTTGATTTTTATATTTTCCGAAAGCAAATAAATAACGAAATAATAAACACTCAGTTTTTGTGAGTATCATTGTTAAGAAGATCATATTAGCAACATCAAACTGTTTTCACACCATCTGATTATTCTAAATGCAATATACATGAAAAGCAGTTCAAGACGATTACTAGTATTGTTTATCCACCTAAACAAAATACATGAACATTTCAAGTACCACTACCTAGTGATCTGTTTAGATAATTTATACTGATATACTAGTGTGTCCCACTTGAGGACATACCCCATGATCAAGGTATGCACAAAAATTCATCGTAGTAGGTGAGTATACGGAAATTCATCCTTTTTAATTTACAACGTTAGATAATTGGTGATCAGGTCAGTACTTCCGTACAGCAAACAGACCAATATTCAACGAGGGTTAGGGCAAATACCAAATTTTGGTACGAATAATGCAATTTGCACATTTGAATGACTCTCTAGGAGAGCTTCTTCAATTTTTGGGATTTGGCATTTTAGCTCTTTTAAGATATCCTGGTTGTGCCTAGGTCAGCATATATCTGGATGCAGCAGGAGGACAACCTTGATACCCCGGATGAAATAACGATATAAAGACCTAAAACCTCAGATTTTGGCAATCTATCAACGCAAGATTTAAGGTTATAAAACCATACGCCACTGATTTGTTACCCACTCATACACAGTTTATTATAAGTGTATCACCAAGGTAAGTTGATTATTTCATGTTTTTTGCCTATTGGTACATCATATGATGAAGCTGCTATCACACTTAAGCAATTTAATTTTAATTTCAGTGTGACAGTCTAACTTGCTGTTGTACTATCATTCCTTATTTTTCACACAGTGAAAACTCATTTTGGATTTTCTATTTTTTTATGTTTTTGATTTTTGAAAAGCAGTAAATTATTTACTGAAATTTATGGAAAACCGGTTATTCAGGATTCCTCATCCCGTTGAGTTCGACTAAATGTTCAAAATGAGCCCTGTCAAAAGCTTTTGTGTAAAGATCTACCAGGTTATCTAGTGTGTCGACTCGATACAGTTCAATTAATTTCTTTTCAGCAAAATCCCGTATAAAATGATGACGAATGTCAATATGTTTTGTGCGACTGTGTTTTACGGGATTGTTGGTGATTGATGTAGTGGGATTATTGTCTATCATAATAGGAGTACAAGTTAAATTCAAACCGTAATCGCGAATCTGTTGTTAGATGCAGAGAACCTGAGCGCAACAGCTACCCGCAGCAATATATTCAGCTTCATACGTCGAGGTAGACACGCAAGACTGCTTCTTGCATTGCTATGAAACGCGCCTCCCTCCTAAGAACTGACAACCACCTGTGGTAGACTTTCTTGTAGATTTTCATCCTCCAAAATCCGAATCAGTGAAAGCAACAAACTTCAAATCGCTAGCAGCTGGATACCATAACCCAAGTTTAGGTTTCCCCTTCAAGTAACGAAGAATCCGCTTTCATGCAGGACTCCTTTGGATTCGCTTGATATCTGGCATAAAGACACACTGCGAACATGATGTCGGGTCTTGAAGCATTCAAGTATATCAGAGAACCAATCATTGCCCTGTATTGAGTTGGATCAACATCCTCCATTTTGAAACGAGACAAAATGTCATACACATACTTTGTCTGATGTATAAACATCCCATCATTCTTCTGTTCAACTTGAAACCCAAAAGTAGGATAATTCACCCGTCGCACTCATCTCAAACTTGCTCTTCATTGCCTCTTCGAAATCATGACCCATGTTCTCATCTGATGACCCAAAAATGATGTCATCTACGTATACCTTTACCAGCAGAAAGTCTTCCTTCATCCGTTTGATGAAAAGTGTACTGTCAATTTGACCTCTTTCGAAACCATTCTTTAAAAAAAGTGCTGACATTGTCTCATACCACGCCCTGGTGCCTGATGCAACCCATACAATGCCTTATCAAGCCGATAGACTTGATCTGGATAGTCTGGATCAGTAAACCCGTCTGGTTGTGAGACATACACCACTTCTTGGACTTTTCTGTAAAGAAACGCACTCTTCACGTCAAGTTTGTAAACTTTGAAGCCCTTGAATGAAGCAAAAGCTAGGAACAAACGAATTGCTTCCAACCTTGCTATTGGTGCAAACACTTCATTGTAATCAATCCCTTCTTGCTGATTGAAACCTTTCACTACCAACCGAGCCTTATTCCTTATCACGATCCCTCGGTCGTCTTTCTTGCACTTAAACACCCACTTGGTGCCTATTTCCTTCTCTCCTGCAGGCAAGTCAACTAACTCCCAAAGTTTCAACTTCTTGAACTGAGCTACTTCCTCTTGCATAGCTTCAACGCAACAATTGTCTTTTAGAGCCATATGAACATTTTTCGGCTCCCCTTGGGCAATAAAACAACTATACAAACACTCATGAATCAACCCAGTCTTCTGAATCGAAGTAAACAAACATGAACCTTTGAGCACACCTCTTCTTGTCTGAACACCTACAGCAGCATCACCGATGATGTTTTCAACTGGATGATCTCTATTTACACGTGTAGTAGCAATGGTGTCAACAACCAGATTATCTCCCAGATTCGATCCAACCTCCCCCTGAATGTTCTAATTAGCAAACGGATTAGTGAAGTCCTCCCCCTGAATAGGTTCAGACTCACTATCACTGGAGTCCTCTGGAACTACATTGGAAGAAGTTTCTGGAGCATCTGTCATCGTTACACTCGATCTAGGCATAAAGTCACACTCTCCATCTTCACTGATTACAGTTGGATCACCTGAGACTCATCTGCATTAGAAAATCAGGAATATTAAATGATTTAAAAACACTGTCCTAATCATATAATATAGGAGGACCACTCGTTGATTGTTGAGGTGAATAACTAGTGATTTCCATGTTAAATACCACCTCAATTTTACCAGTTCTTAGATTAAAAACCTTTTTATTCTGTGTTCCAGGCATATAACCTAGAAAGTAACCCTCATCAGCTACTTCACCGAACTTTTTCTTATCTTTGTTTTGCACAATGGTGCAGGGTAATCCAAATGTTTAAAGCCTTTTAAGTTTGGTTTTCGGTTAAACAATAGTTCGTGACACGTTTTGTTAAACCGTTTAACCGTCAAAACTTTGTTCAGGACATAACAAGCTGTGTTGACAGCTTCTCCCTAGAAAAGAACTGGAAGCTTTGAATCAGATAGCATAGTCCTTGCGGCTTCAATCAACATCCTATTTTTCCTCTCAGCGACTCCATTCTATTGTGGTGTATAAGGAGCAGAAAATTGATGTTCAATTCCTTTGCGAAGACAATAGAGATCTAGAATCTGATTCTTGAACTCCGTGCCATTATCACTCCTTATCCTCCTGATCCTGCATCATGGACATTTTCCAATTTTGTAAAAAGATCTATCAGCATCTTCGCTGTCTCATCTTTTGTACCTGAAAAGAAAACCCATGAATATCGTGAGTAATCATCTGTGACAACTAAACAATAATACTTTCCACTTATGTTCCTTACATTCACCAGACCGAATAGATCCATATGAAGTAATTCATAAGGGGCATCTATGGAATTTACTGTTTTAGACTTGTGAGGTTTCTTATGTTGTTTTCCCTTTTGACATGGAAGACATTTATCTTCCACGTGAAACCTCTACACAGGCACCCCTTCCACTAAACCATTTTTATAATATATTTTATTTTTCGGTAGTGGATGTGGGCCATGCGTCTGTGCCACAACAATGACTCAGCCTCAGATGCTTTTGATAGTAAACACGCCACCATAGTGGAAGAATCTTTAGCTCCCATGTCCATGACATAAGTGTCGTTTCTCCTTGGCGCTCTCATCACTATCCAATCATCCGGTATCACCAAACCAGGTTTTAGCACCAAAGCTTCAGACTTTGTAAAGTGGACCGAGTGACCCTTGTCGCAGACTTGAGACATGCTCATCAGATTGTGCTTCAGCTGCTCAACATAGTTCACTTTGTCCAGTGTGATCTTCCCGTTGGTCACTTTTCCTCGACCGGTAATGTGCCCTCCTTTAGCACCTGCAAAATTCACATAACCACTATCTATATTCTCAAACTCAGTCAGCAACCTCGCATCCCCCGTCATGTGCCTGGAGCAGCCACTATCAACATACCACAAGTTGATAATCCTCCTTAGCAGCTCCTGCACCACCCAAACAAATTAGTTAAATTAAGGGACCCAAGCCTTAATGGTCTTGGGTCTTCCCGATTCATCAACCACAGGAACATCCATCCAATATCCATCACTCCTAACAGGAGTCTTGGATCTTAGACCCGTTGATGGAAATGGTTTTTTATTTCCACTAGGTCTCTGGTCCTAAGGTTTCCTAAGCAAGTTTGGACTTTGCGACCTATGGAAATTATGATTTTGGTTCCATGAATTTTGATGATGATAATTTCTAAATCCATTGTTATAAAAATTTCGACTACCAACATTCTGGTATCGAGTTTGATATTGACTTTGACTTCTAAAATTACTTGATCGACCATTAAAGTTATTCATTCTTGGTGAACTACTTCTAGATCTCTCATATCTGCCTGATGTAGATGCAGGCTGAAATCTTTGTTGATTTCTTTGAAAGCGAGGAACTTAGTGAGTTCCTTTTTCAGCCTTATCGACACCCACAGCAACACTCTGTCGCCTGGTAACAGATATCTTTGGTGAGTTAACCTTCTTCGCACCATCACCAATTTTATTTGGTGATTTTTCTCTCTGCCTCTCAGTTACCTGTGCTTCACTCTTTTTCTTAGGACAATAGCTAGCTACATGTCCCTTTTCATGACATTTGAAGCATGATTTTCTAGTCGAAGACTTTTTAACTGAAGCCTCTTGCTTAGATTCATCAGGCGATGATGATGATGATGATGATGATGCCTTCGAAGGATCTTGTTTAGTTTGCCTAACTTCTGATTTTTCTTTGTTTTTATTTTTAGTAAACTGCACATTGGACTCTTTAGTAATAACAGGGACATCTTAATTCATGTAACTCCCTTGAACAAAATCAACCTTTTTAATAAAAACTTGCTTTTGCTTTTTAGGGTGTGTATTCGTTGTTTTCAAAACGGTGTCTCTGTTATTATCCTTCTTGGCACTCTCAGAACTATCAACATCCTCTGATGTGGAACTACCAGGTGTAGTTGACACAAAGTCTGTAAGCCCTTCTTCATCTGGCAAGAAAGAATAGTCGTGACCAAGAGGTGGTGGAACTTCATTCAAACCTTTGAATCCCACACATGTCTTGTCATTACACTTCTTCAAATCATTCATCATGTGTTTCATGACAAAAGATGAATCTCCGAACTGATTTAATTTCTTTTCAAGTTCACAAATTTTAAGTTGTGCTTCCGACAACTCTTTGCATTTTTCAGAAACCTCTTTTGTTTTCTCACTCATCGTATCATGAGCTAAATCAATAACTTGAAGTTTTTCATTAAGCTTACAGGTTTGAATATTGATTTCTTCTTCATAACCTTTAATTTTCTTCAAGTATAATGACTCATTTTGTTTACGAAAAAGTTTGATTCTTTTAGGTTCGAGAGCTCATTTACCAGACTTTGGTTTTGATCGGTTAATGTGTCAACTTCACTTTGCAGTTCCCGACATTTTAAGCAAACAGAACTACCAGAGTTAGAACATACCTCGCTTGTTGATTTGCTTAGATCAGCCATGAAAGCAGCAAAATCAGCAGCCATCTTCTTCTCTGTAGCATTCTGTTCTCCATCAGCTTTCTCAGCTACCTTCTCTTGCTCTCCCTCAGCATCAGCTTTCACTTCTTCATCAACAACTGGAGCTATCTCAGCCATGAACGCCTGTGCTGCATTGTTATCACTCTCCAGATGAACACTCCAATCATAAGAACCCTATCTGGCAGTAGAAATCAGGGCCTTTGATCCGGTGTTGTTTGACGCATTCCTGTTGCTTGAACCATGACCAGGAGAATCTTGTAAGGATGAACTAGAACGAGATTTAGACTTAGGTCTTTGACACTTTCTAGCGAAATGTCCGTAGTTGTGACAATTGTTACACTTCACTTTCGACTTGTCAAAGCCCACACTCTTTCCAACAAACTTCCTGTCTGATCTGTTCATGAACCTCTTCACCCTTCTAGAGATCATGGCCATCTGCCATTGCAAATCCATCTCCTCTAAGTCATAAGGGTCGATCTGATCACAGTCTTCAATAAACGTAGCAGTATCAGATATTTTTCCCTGAATGTAGTTCTCGTAGGAAGCAACAAAAGAAGCAAGCAATGCCAGATGATTTTCAGCACTTTTGACACTCTGTGACATAGACCTATTAATGCTGTTATTATTACTTGATTGTTGTCTCTTAGCCCCTGTCGAGCCTCCTGAAGCAGAAACAAAACATACTTCACCCTCAGCATTTGTCACGATTTGCTCATTCTCACATGAGAGAAACACAGTTGCACTATGACTTGAAGCATTGTTGGAAGATGAAGGGGTAAGACCTTTATAAATCCCCGGATCTTAAACCTGATCATATCCAGTCTCCTTCTTCTTCATATTGAGCTCATAAGCTCCCAATTTCCCAACAACCTCTTCCAAGTCTTTCTTTTCATAATCAGCTTCACCTTTTATCATCAAAGTATAGATCTCCCACTTTGCAGGTAAAGCATCCAGCAACTTGTCGTTTATCTCCACATCCGTGTATCCCTCTATGTCATAATTATCTATTTCTGACATCAGATCGTGATAATATCTTCAAGGGATTCATTTCTCATTCCTTTGAACACAGCAAACTGTTTCTTTAGCAGATCAACCTTGTTTTTCTTCACATCAGTATTGCCCTCATACCTCTTCACTAGGGCATCCCACATCTCCTTCGATGTAGTATAACGCTTGAATGTATGTTTGATGCCATCAGGTAACGACATCTTTATAGCAGCTAAGGCTTTCTTCTCAGACTCATACATCCTCTTTTTAGCTTTAGACATGTTTACATAAGCAGTAACACGTTGTGTGCCCTCAAAATCATGCTTTGGGTTTGCGTACCCATCTTGAATACAAATCCACATCCGTGTGTCCTGATATTCAATAAAGGATTGAAACATATCCTTCCAAGTAAGATAATTCTCTACCTTCAGCATCTTTGGAGGTTTGTTTGTGGTGCCAGCCTCGTGCTCCATTCTTAACAATTCATTTAGATTAGACATATTTGACATTTTTACCGAACCGGCTCGTTAAAAACGTTAAAACTTGTCCGAAATGAGTGGTTACCAAATTATACTGTTAGACTCGTCTTGACGATACGATTCTAATGATGTATATTGTCCGATTATGATTTTTGGAATTTTCGTGCCTTTTTTGTCCTAAAAATCACACGAGCCTAACCGTGCAACCGGTTTGTCAAGATTATTTATGGATCAATTTCTATGTCCGAAAACGTCTAACTCCGGTTACGTCAGCTGGTTAACTTTCCACCTTTTTGTGTATAACTTGGAGCAGTGTCAAATCCGGAACAGTAACTCTGATTGACAATCCGAGTTGAAAATCCGGAACAGTAATCCGAATTACTAATCCGAGATGGTGATTCGGAATAGTAATCCAAGATAAAATCCGGAATGCACTCTTCTGATCCGAAATGGAATCTGGAATAGACTATTCTGATCCGAGAAGGAACCCGGAATAGTTCTGATCTGAAATTTAATCTGAAATGAAATCCGAGATGGCTTTTCTGATCCGAATTGCACTGTTTTCCAGATCCGAATTGCAAGTCTGATGATCCGAAATGTAGATTCTGGTCCGAAATTCAAGTCTTCAATCCGAAATACTTTGCTTTTTGATCCGGAAAGCAAGTCTTCAATCAGAAATGCCTGCTGTTAATCCGAAATCACTGTAGAAACCCTAAAACAGCCACCGAAACCCTAATTCAACCGTCACAAACTTCAAGAACAGCCTCCAAACGTCCAAAAACCCAACTTTTCTGCTGTTACGATTCTGAACCGAGTAAAATCAAGAGCCGAATGCTCTGATACAAATTGTAGGTCCCCTAGTCCTTAAGGATCTTCACAGAATCGTCTATCTAATCTAGAGTGCGGAATCCCCTAGATCAGATTTCACAGAAACAAGAACACGAACAAGAACAATTTCCTTTAAAGTGTCTTCTATTGATTATCTAACACAAAGTGTTTACAATCAATTCTAGACCCTCTCTCAATCTCTCTCTGAAGCAATTCTTGCAGCAACTGAACAACTAACTGAGCAACCTAAACCCTAATGCAAGCCTCCCTTTATATTGAGATAGGTTATGCAACTGGGCTAAGGTTTCCTACATGGACTGCTAATGGGTTTAAGGCCCAATTCGCCTACCATGTGCTTAGTTGTGTCTACTTTAGCCCAATTACTTCTAATTAACTATTACAAAACTAAACCCACTAACCGTTTATCATTTTACTAATTACAAGATATCCAAAGACCAAATCTACGCTATTGTCATAAATATGCACCAACACACCCTGCGCTCGACACAGGAACTCAAAGTGGTCAACTCTCACCATACCCAACGGGCCAAGTGGGAGATATGAAACTGGTAATAGGAGATAATCTCACCGACCGAATTCATCGTCGGTAGCCGATAACTTCCTTCCTGAAAAAAACGGCATAAAGAACGATGTAGCTAGCCGGAGAATCGGTCACCATCTGCCCTACCTCCAGATACCTAGCATTCCACTCCGCGGAGAACTGGTGCCTGTTAACAATTTGTTAAAATAGAGCTTCTTCTTACTTTAATTGAAGCATCCTTCTAGCGACCTCCTCTATGTCTACGACGTCTTCTAGTTCAGTAGCCATGATAATATTCGGAGGAAACGATGAATCTTCAAGAAATCTTGAAATCTAGTTAAAGATCTTCAAGTGTTTGATGAAGATTTGAAGATTTGAGAAATGAGATGAAGGGAACTCAAGGATAAGTAGTTTCTATTTCACCTTTCGAGGCCCCATTGCATTTAATGCGATGGGTAAGTGTGCCCACAACTTGCGGCGGAGGCCCAATGACACAGCGACACATCAGACGGGAAAACCGGTCGACAGTTACCATGCGCATGTGGGTTTCACGCGCCTAATACTAGACGAAGCGGCGTGCCTGACACTATGATGACATACTTGTCATAGTGTCAGCCGTTACATCTGATGTCCCTTTCTTCACCAACCTGTCAGGAAGATTCTCTTTTCAAAAAATTCAAAATCAAGTGCTCGGGACATGAATTCCATCGTATAAAAGAAGCTTGATAGCTGCGCTGTATAACAGGGGAAGTAACAGACGCGCGCTAAGGTTCTAGGCCACGCGCATAAGAGCCAATGTATCGACATGATAGCGCAAATAGTCTTAACTTTATAATCCAGAGCTCTAACCACTTAAGACCGCGTATGGAAGTAGCATTGGACTGGGGACCACATGACGTCAGCTCAGGTCACGCGCTAAGAACCATACCAAAACTATATGAAATCTAATACTTAGTCCATTTTACAATGAAGTCGCGTAAGCTTTAGAAGCGCAAGCTTCGTGGCGCCAGCAAGACGACTCAAGTTAGCACAAATGGTACGAATATTAGAACAAGTGGCCAATAGATGCATGACAAGCTGTGTCCAACAACATCTCATGGTGAACAATCGTGTAGGAGACAAGAAGTACACAAGGACACTAACGTGTCACCAATCACCGTGCGCCGATCACTACTCCAAATTCTCCGTTTAGCTGCTGATGACAGAGCCGGCAACAAGGACAACTACCAGGCCATGTGCATCCATTCAACGTGCGCCAGGTCGTCTTTCACCAACGAACACTAACGATCGTGTTCAAGGTGGCAATCAAGATATTCCTTGTTGTCGACGTCAGGCCCAAGGTCCATCAGCCCACATCCTTCACAACTCTTTTCGGCTATATATAGAGAACTTTATCTCCTAGTTTAATAACCACTCTCTTACTCTCTTACTTAATACACACTTTTATCCTCAAAAAGGAGTTTTTATTCTTACGCTAGAGGGTGGTTACCAAGAGAACCCCCCAATTCTCCTCCTTGTAACGAGTTTCGATGTGTTGTGATTGTTTTGTAGGATCATCGCAGTATTCAACGAGGACAGAAGAAGATTAAACTTATTTGGATGAAACACTAACCACAAGTTATTTCTCCAATCAATTTGGTGTTTCTTCAATAACTAGTTCTTGACATATTGTTAAAGTTATGACAAGAAATAACAAAATATTGCTTTTCTTTGAACAAATGACGAAGCATTAACTAACAGTCCAAATTATTTCTTTTCAGTTTTATCTTAATTATGCTTTCTGTTTCTTTTGGTGAATAATATATACATCAAAGGAAGTTTGGTAAATCTATTAAAAATAGAAAGAAAACACAAGGAGATGGAAGGCTCGATCCGTGAAATGAAGGATGAGATGGAATCAACTTTATTGGCGTAAGCCGCTAAATTTCTTTTTTGGCTTAAGCCCTGATGACAATTTTCCATTAATAGAAACAAACTATCAGAATATAACATGTACCGGTATTATCAAGAATTTTCCATCAATAGAAACAAAAAAACAATTGTAATGTACAACTCGAAATCAAATACGTTACGGTATTATCAACAATTTTCCGTTAGAAACCAAAAAATACTATCAGAAACTCGAAATCAAATACGTTACGGTATTATCAACAATTTTCCGTTAGAAACCAAAAAATACTATCAGAAAGTAAAACTAAAAATCTAACACGTTATGGTATTATGACTATAACCAACAAAATCTCACGTGGTTTTTTGTAGATGTCAAAAAACCTATTTGTCTAGACGTACTAGTTTAGTTCCCGCACGGTTTAAAACTCCATTCTATATGTTTCACAATACTCTTTGTTCAACTGTAAAAAAATCACATGTAAACTCACCTTTCTCGTGGCTATATTCAATGTTGACTTCTTGATTGTCATGAGACCGTGCCTTAGATGAGCGGGAACCAGATGAAATCCGTAAACCCTCAACCTAGGATTAAAGCCCTGATTCGTTCCTTCACTCAGATGTCTCTCGAAAATGGCCTAAGCGAAAATCGAACATGCATCTTCACTAGGGAGGACATGCCTTTTGACACTGTAAATCTATACTACAAATATAAGTTTATCTTATATCACAATATATACATAAGAAGATCAACAATAAAATAATACACTCTTAAAAGAGATGGTACAATCTCCTTTAAAATGAATTGTTGGAAATTAAACCAAACAGATTAATTAATAAATTAATATATGTTCTAAAAGTAAATCTGTTACTAAAAGTATATATAATAACAATTTATTTTATTAAATATGTTAAGTAAAAAGTTATATATAATTATAAAAATAAAGTTACTATTCATTCCTTCGTAATACATGAAATACCTCCCATAATTTTTTAAACGAATATAACTTATTATGGGTATTGACAGTTAATTACTAGGTTGCGAGTATAGGTAGAGACCTACTTGGCTACCACTCATTAGTAAATGTCATCTTATTATTAAAGATAAATCTCAAGGTTTAATGTATGTCATGTAAAGGCTTTTATTATATGTATATTTTTGCTAGAATTATTTACTCTTTTATTTAAACGAGAACTTACTTAGTATGACTGACTTTTAATATGCATATATGCTAAAGCGTAGATAGTAGAGAATTTTTTGGAATGGTAGTGATAATTGCGAAGACTATATCCTCTTATATTATTGTTTTGGGATGTTTTAATTTATGGTTGTTCTTGCTTTGAATGTCTGGACGGTATGATTTTTTATATCAATATTTTATTTTATTAGTTCAATAACTATTTGCTAAAGAGTAAACTGATAAATGAGACTTCCGGATTAGGGCGTTTCATATATATAAATGTCTAATTCACAAAACAAATTAATGTCATAAAAAAAAGATAAATAACCAATCATAAAAAAATTAAAAGTATACAAAATTGATTGAAGAAAATGTTAATTAAACTATATTTAAATTCAAGAAATGTGAACAATTACGTTTGTTTAGACAAGTTATACGTGTTCAAGTTATGTGTAGAAAGATTGTCTACATAATCTAACACGTATAGGAAAAATATTGAACGTTAAAAAACATTTAAAAAATAAGTAATAAGTCTTTATGTATATAACATACACATCTTTATGTATATAACATAGACATCTTTATGCAAAATGTAAAACACTTTAAATAATATACAAATAACAAATAAAAAAAAATTACGACCTAAGTTTCCCTCTCCTCGTATAAAATACTATTCTCGAATATCGTATAAAATACTATTCTCGAATATATATATAGTGAGGGGTTCAAATGAGAAGATAATTATTTTTAAGAACAGAAATAATAAATATATATTAATAAGAACTAGCACTAAAACCCGCGTGCATTGCGCCAAGGGTACCGTAAACATTGAATGATTAGTCCAAAAGTTATGTGATATATTAACCATATGAAAACACATGTTTCGACATATCCAATTGAACTGAATGTAACCTGTATAAGCATTGTGATTGGATCAAACGTAAAGTAAATCAAATTCATAATGTATTATATGTGACTAAACTTATACATAGAAAACATAACGGGTATGAAGAAAAAACTGACCCGTATAATCAAAAGAGATCAATTAGAGCTTTCGAAAAATGGGGAAAAAAAGAAAGTACAATTTGACTCCACTTGGTTCGAAAATTTCTTTACGAAACATACATAAAATAAGCACACAAACATATTATATTTGACCTTAATCAACATGTTTAAAATTAATAGTTTCGAAGCCAAACAAAACAAAACCCAAAGTTAATACCAAAAATAAAAATACTACAAATTAAGCACATAATACAACATAAACAAACTAATAAACATATGGTACAAACCACATATGCACTAACATATTTCAAATTGATAGTATATAATTTATTTTATAAATTTATACACACTAAGCATCATGTACAATAAAACTATGCAAAAAATCACTAAGATCATGTACGACAAGACTATATACAAAAACCTCACTAAGCAACATGTAAAAAACTATGCCAAAAAAACTCACTAAGATCATGTACAACACAACTATGCAAAAAAACTCATTAAACATGTACAAACCCACATGCACTACCATGTTTCAAATTGATAGTATATAATGTTTATATTTAATATTATTGTAAGGCCATATTTACACAATTTATTAATTTATTATTTCTAATAATTTATCTAATTAAATTAAACTAATAACCCATTTTCAAAACATACCCTTCTAAAACAAACCTAATGTACGTGAAAGGTAATTTTTTAGTATATCTAGGATAAATTTCGGATTGTGTAAGATAAAGTATCAGATAAATTTTGATAGGTGTAATATATATGCATGATAGATAAAGATGTGCGTAGCCAAAAATTTTGGTGTGTAGTATATAGTGTTTAAGACTAATGACTATTTATGTTTTAAAATTATATCTTTTGTTCTTTTTCTTCTCACTTTAATTTTCTTATCAAAAAACCCTTCCCCTATATACACATACACACACATATATAGGCTAGGAGTTGACTACGAAGTCCAAGATTACTAAAATATATAAAAAGTCATAAAACATCATAATGTCAACCATAAAACACACATAAAAACCACAATAACATAAAGATTACTAAAGCACAATATCTGTGGCTTTTGTTATTTTTTCGATGATAAGGCTCCGATTATCTAGTGACTAACATTATGTGGTTTATGTTGATTATCATTTAGTGTTTTATATTTATATTTCTACGATAGTGTAGTTAGAGTTTTTTTATGGACTGCTAAGGTTTGAATATAGTGTTTTAGTAATATTAACTCTGTTATTTGTGGGTTTTGGATGTGTTTTGAAGCTTAAATTATGGTGTTTTATGACTTTGTACACATTTTAAGAGAATTATACTTTGTAGTTGAACCTCTTTCTCTCTCTCTCTCTCTATATATATATATATACACACACACACATATAGGGCTCGATTCAAATGAGAACCACCACGAGTTGTGAGAACTGTGGGAACTTTTTCTTCCTGCGCGAGTTGGGCCAATTTTTTTTGCACAAACGTAGATGAAAATATTATAAACACATTTGTAAAAAAAGTAAAAATAAAAATTTGAGTCGGTAGTTTTAACTGATGCAAGTTTTTTACGCGGAAATGTAAAATTTGTATGAAAATAAATATTTTTTATGCCTCATGTAAATGTGAGTATGCGGCTTTTTTATTTTTTATTTTACTGAAACAAGTGATCTTTTATGACTTTTGAGAAAAAAATTCGAAAAAACTTTTGGATGGCCTAGTTCTCAAGGTTTTTCTAACTCAAGGTGGTTCTCATTTTAACCCATCCTTATATATACATACATACATACATATATATAGATAGATAGACAGACAGACTGATAGATAGAGGATCATGAGAAAACTAACTAAATGTGAGAAAACTAAAAAAATACCAAATTTTTAAGTCTAGTATTTTTAAGATAAAAAATAATAAATAGTATTACACATGTGCAACATATGTTATGTTGCACATGCAATTTAGCCTTAGAGTTTAGGTTTTCAGTTTAGTTCAACTTTTAGGGTTATGTATAGGGTTTAGTTTTTAGATTGGGAGAGGGGAAGGGGTTAGGTTTGGGGGGTTTAAGTTTAGGTTTTAGGCTTTTGGGGTGCGGGTGTATGTGGGTTACACATGTATGATATTAACCTTATTTTATTTATTTTGGGAGATTTTAAGTTTTCTCGTTTAAACGAGTTTTATCAAAGCTTATTTTGGGAGTTTCTTTAGTTTTCTCATTTAAATATGTTTTCTCATGATTCATCCCCTATACATATATAGTTATAGAGAAAACTCGAAAACTCCTTATTAAAGGAGGCATAGGGACTTGTAATATAGGAGGGGCAAAATTAGAAAATATATCTATAACTTGTCAAACATTACTATCTTCTTCATATGTTTTTTTAAATTGAACTGCAAGCTCGCAAATTTTTTATCTTTCGTTCGAGTATATTATACTCGATCATATTTTTTCAACATAAAAAAAGGATTTAACTTGCCGTATTTTTTTAATAGTACTATAATATTGCACATATGCAATATTACTTAGGGTTTAATTTAGCTATTAAAGCTACGTATATATTGCACATGCAATTTAGCCTTGGAGAGTTTGAGTTTAGTTTAACTTTTTTAGGGTTTAGATTTACGGTTAGGTTTTTGGGTGGAGGGAGGAGGGGGTTTAGATTTTGGGAGGTTGGGATGAGGGGCTTAGGTTTTGGGGAGGTTTATGTTTTAACTTTTTTTTGGCGCGAGCGGGGGGCTTTAGGTTTTTGGGGGTAGTGTGGGGGCTTTAGGTTTTTGGGGGTTGCCGGTGTAAGGGTGAGTTAGGGGTTTAGGTTTTTCGTATTAATGAACATGCATAGTACTTATTTTTTTAAATTTTTTATGAATTATAAATAAGGAATTTTAAGAAAAATTGGTGTGTTTTTTATGTTTTATTTGGTAGTTTTTTTATGTACTCGTTTAAATTAGTTTTCTCATAATCAATCACCTATATTTATATATAGGGAGAGTATCATGAGAAAACTAAATATAATAAGAAAACTAAAAAAATACAAAAATAACCTAAAAAGCACACCAATTTTTTGATAAACTGTTAGTTATGTGTATATGAAAACTATTTAAAAAAATTGGTACCGCACATTTGCATTATATATGTAGTTGCACATGCAGCTTAGCCTTAGGGTTTAGATTTTGGGTGTATTTTGTCTTTTAGGGTTAGGTTTTGGGAGGAGATTTAGATTTAGGATTAAGTTTTTAGGTAGGGTTTGAGGTTTTTGAGGATGATTTTTACAAAGTGAATAATTTAAAACTAACTAAATTAACTCTAAACTAGACAATCTAACCACATAAACGACAAGTGTATTAGTCAATGTAGTACAACCTTAGAAGTCTAAGTATCGAACCCAAAGACTCTAGTGAAAACCTATACTAGACTCGATTACTTATCTAAACTAACACGACTTAAATGTTTTTATTGTTTTGAGGAGGGTTTTTAATAACCTAATTCTATTAATTAAGATACTAACTAACGCGAACACGAAGTAAGACTTTGGATGTGATTTAGATGATGCTTGGAATCCTAATTGTATATCTTGGTTTTCTAGTGGTATTGGTAACTAGATGGAACCGGGATCTATGATGCTAAACTGATACGCCATCCTAGAGTATCCTCGACCCTTCTCAAGGATGTCAACTAGAGAACCCTAAAAGCTATTAATCTCACCGGTTAGTCGACTAGTCTCACAGTGAATCCAACAATACTAAAGTACCCTAAAAAGGTCTAACTCACAACGCGACATTCTCAATGCACTAAAAGTGTAAAGGGGTAATCTACAATCAAATCATCTGATTCATGTATGCAACAATCAAGAAATAGTGAAGGAAGACACGTTCACAGATAATCAGACCCTTAATTGTTGAAAGACTAAGGCAAACCTTACTAATCTTCACCTCACAACTATGGACTAGGAAGAACACTTCAAACCTCTAGAAAAACCTCAATCACAGTTCAAGGACACAAGAGCTTTTAATACCGGAGTAGAGTCGACGTCTAATATAAACAAATTTTTAGAATAGGTTTTTAATAAGTAAAAATAAAGAAGTAACTAAAGTAATAAAAGAAACAGATAGACAAGATATAATCACTTGGTTCCGACTCGTTATTTATGTATCCTTTGATGATTTACACACTTTGGGTTTTTTAAGAGATTATCTTAGTTAAAATGGCATGTCCCTCGTTTGAAGGCAACACTACCCTCAGCCATATTGGTCTGAGTCAGTAGGGATACAGTACTGCAAGGCCGGAATATTGAAAGATAATTAAGTAAGTTATTAATGCAAAATGTGGTATGTCCCTCTTTTGGAGGCAATGCTACCCTCGACCATATTGGTCTGAGTCAGCAGGGATACAGTCGCGCAAGGCCGGCTTAAAGTTTTAATAGTATTTTTATAAGGGGTTCAAGTCGTTCTCACTTCCCTTGATTTGATGCTATCTGCCTCAAGGGAAGTCCTAATAAGCTTGAACTAAGTCCTCGCTGGATCTATACACTGAACTAGGCAAGAATTTTACCCATACCACCCTTCTAACCCCCTTTCCAGAAGTTAACGTTTTTTATATAGACCGTAAAGACATGAATGAGTGAATCAACGAAACATGAGGATGATAGAATAAAATTCACTTTCAATATAAAAACTAGTTATTAAAGCCATTAATACATACCCAATTAAAAAATTAACCAAAGCTAGGAAATCAAAAGTAATACATAAATAACTTGTCTTCACCAAGTGATGTGAGAGATTAGCCAAGCATGACCTTTGTTTGACAAAAACTATTATGATTAATCTTGGATCCCGAGACTACTACATACACTCTAAGATGGATGATGGATGATGGATGAATGTGGTGGATGATGGTGGTATTGTGGTGGTGGTAGGTGTGAGAGAAGTGGTTTGCCGAGGGATTATTTGGAATGAAACCAAGACACCCATATTTATAGTTGGAAACAGTGACCTCACACGGCCCCGTTGGGGCCCGACCATGTCTTCCTTCTTCTCTATCTTCATTTAATACGTATGTAAGATCAGTCTGCTACATGGCCCTGTGGCCATTGTATTGTTGTCCTACCCCCGATACGCAAATCTGGAAGTTGACCACGGCCCCGTGTCTCTTGTCTGCTTTTGTTTGTCTTCTTTTTGATATGGAATCTTGAAGGGGCACGGCCCTCGCCGACTAGGCACGGCTTCGTGCCAGACTTCTGATTCGTTGTTTTTAGTCTTGTGGTGAAGCTCGGAGAGCTTGTATAATGTGTTGTCTTCCCGTCTTTCATAATTATGCTGGATTTTGTCGTTAAATTCTTCATTTTGAACATTAAGCTCTTTTTATCCTGAAAATCAAAAGTATACAAAGAAACGCACTTTTTCCAACATTAGTACTAAAAGGGTTGATTTTATATCGTATTTGATACAATTTATATGTTGCATTTGACGCATATCATAAACCAAGGTAGTAGCAAAGTATATAGCCTATAATCATATTTAAAACATAATCACAAGTCATAATGAATTTTACAAACATGGTTTGAATCAAGGAAAACCAAGAAACTTGAAACCCGAATAATGAACACCCGGTAAATCTCGATCTGTTACTTCAAATCTTCAACCTTAGCCTTTGTATGCTCCAAAATTCATCTATTCAGCTTCTCTGTTCATCCTGATGCGGGATTCATAATTCTCACCCTCTAAATTCGTATTTGGGTTAAACTTAGGTCAACCCCGAGCCCAACTTGACTTTTCCGCGAACGCAAGCCCGTCGCGTGACGTGACGGGTGTTGCTTCACCCCTCGTGTAGGCTAAGATCCTTAAATAACTCGGGGTCCATATGCAACTTCGCACCGCCCGATATCTTGTTTTAATCTCTTTCGGGTAGCGTGACATGGTCTTTTTTTAGCATTTTTTTGTTTCTAGATTTCCCGTTCACGTGAGACTTGTTCTGAGACTCGGTTTTCTTCAATTTAACTCTTTTTTGCTTCATTTCTCCTCTGGAACCCTACACATCACAAACAACTCAGTAATATCACCAGTTGACGTATTTTGAAATACATCAGTGGCGGAGGTGTGGGTTAGGTTTTAGGGGGTGGCGGTGTAGAGGTGGATTTGGGGGGTTTAGATTTTTCGTAGTAATGCACACGTGTAGTACTTATATTTTTTATTTACTAAACATAGCGATATTTCATAAATAAAAATTTAAAAAAATTAGTGTGAAGAAAACTTAAAAACTATAAAAAAAAGCCTAAAAACACACCAACTTTTTACATTTTTATAATAATAATAATAATTTTTAATACATGAAGAAACTCTTTTTTTTAAAAAGAAAAAGGAAAAATAGTACTGCACATGTGCATTATATGTATATGTTGCACATGCAAATTAGCCTTAGGTTTTGGGTTTAGTTTAGCTTTTAGGATTAGTTTTTTTGAGGTTTAGGTTTTTAGGTGGAGAGAGGTTTAGGTTTAGGGGGGAGTTAGGTTTTTGGGGGGTTTACATTTTAGGTTTAGTTTTAGGTTTCAGGAGGGCGTGGAGGGGCTTTAGTTATTATTATTATTGGGGGGGGGGGGGGGGTTGGCAATGTGGGGGTGGATTAGGGGGTTTAGGTTTTTTTCGTTTTAATGCACATGTGTTGTATTTTTTAAAATTTAATATAATGAATTGTAGGAAAAAAAGGCTCAAAAATGGTGTGTTTTTAGGCTTTTTTATAGTTTTTGGTTTTCTTATTTAAAAAAGTTTTCTCGAGATCCATCATATATATATATATACATATACATATATATATATATGGGTGGGTTCCTCTATAAAGTGTGGTTTTCCTACAAAGTGTAGGAAAAGTATTGGGTCATTCAATAACCCACCCTTCTTTCTCGCAGAACTTCACCCTCATTCTCTCTTTGCATTCAACAAAAATCCCCCTAAAATCATGGATGAAGATGAAGATAAAAGATTTGATTATGTTTAAAAGCTGAAATCCACTTAATCAGAAATTTGATTTTGTTCTTTATCTAAGGACGATAATCGGAGTTGAAATTTTGTTTTTTATCAGGTAGTGTGTTTTATATTGGTGATAAATTAGAAACTCATATAAAATATACTTATGAAACACTATGAAGAAAAAGTTAATGAAACTAGAAGCTAATAAAACACAATTTGAAGAAAAACACATTGTGAAGAAACTTTGACTAAAAACACACTAATAAAGCACATTGTGAAGAAAAACACACTCATAATGTAACACCCCGCCCTAACTAGAGCTGAAATATCATTTATATAGTAATCAGTTCACAAACTTAATTTCGTTAATAATAATAAATAAAACATTACAATATTACAAAGAAAAAATCATAACATCATTTAATTTTCTTTAAATAAAATCATTGATCTTGATATGAAAATCCTGTTAGTCTTTTATTCCCTCGAGCCCCGTTTTCCATATCTTCTCTAATAAGCATGTAACCTAACGTACATAAAAGACATATACACGCCTGAGTAAAAATTACTCAGTGGGACAACAACTATACAATAAAATTTCTAACAATGTATCCATATAATAAAACACATTCTTATATACACATTTGGCAATGCATAACACATTCAGCATCACATTAGGTAGCACATTCGGTAGTTCACATAAAGACATTCGGTAGAATATTCGATAGTTCATTCGGTGGTTCGGTGGTCACTTTTCTGTAACATCCCACATAAACTGGTTCAAGACGCTATCCACTTGCCACTAACAGATTGCCCATTCGAAAGCTCATGATTCACCCGACAAGTTGCTCGGCCAGGCCAAACGCATCATGATAGAAAAGGGTTTCAACCCTTTTATAAGGAAGGTTTCGTTTCCCTCTCCCTCGATTTGTATAGACTTATGGGTTCAGTAGTCACCTATTTATTGGTGCTTCATATTTGGTGATTCGGTGCATCATATTCGTATTCGCTAAAACAATATGACCATATACATATATAATACCACATAATCTTAGAGATCACAAAAGCATACAAAAATGACTTTAAATTTCCAACAACGAGGTTGCGAAAACCAAAATCCGTACATATAAGTTGTAAGAGTCCAAACGTTAATAGTGTAGATTCAACATGAGTAACTCTACGTTATCCTCGCATACTTTGATAACCTTGATAGTTGAAACTAGGAAATAAATCACACGGTTCTTGTGAATTTCAGTAGATCGCAACAACAACCATGAAACCTCGATGTTGCCATGCGATGGTTGTTTTAATATCATATTAGTAGTGAGGGGGTATGGTCCCAAAAACCCTACGCATGCGTAAGGAACAATACCCTTAACTAATTTTACAAGGATAACCTCGCATGCAACATGCAATGGTGCGTCTTCCTTAACAACAAAAGGTCATACAATGAACCTTGCGCACTAAGCGCAGCGGTAAATTAGACAAATACAATCAGGTTAAACAATGAGTCTTGCGCACTCAGTGCAACGGCAAGTTAGACTAAACAATACAAGTCACACAACGAGTCTTGCGTACTTGGCACAACGGCAAGTTAGACTTATGCACGCAGGCTACTAGACCCTGTGCGAACAACATTCCTCCGAGCCATGAATCATAAAACCTTGCAAGGACAAGACACACATGAGAGCACCTCATAGTCTTGGGACAAAAGGATATACCCCTGACACCCTGCGCTGGCAGGAAAAACATTGCCAGCCTCGCAGAAGGGGTAAGCACTAAGAGGTGTTGACCATACCCAAGGGTACAAAGTGGCAGAACTGTGACCAAGGGTTGCTCGGCAGGTTGCGTGTGACAGTGTCGCATGAGCAGTAATGCAGACTTTAGACTGCACACCAACCATATCTCTGCCAGTGACTGTTCCACCTTCTCCACTTTCGGCTAGCAGTAGGTCTGACACTAGAGACAGTTGCCCTTACACGTGGCACCACTCAATATCCGACAAATCACACCTCCTGACAAAGGCCCACCAGCCCATCTCCTGAACACATCTTTTTAGCTATAAATAAGTACTGAATTTCCAGGTAAAACACGTTCACACACCCAATCACATACCAACTTACTTACTACCTTACTTGCAATCCTCAAGTACTTATTCTTACGCCGGAGTGTGGTCACGGAGAAAACCACCATTTCCCCATGACGAGACTAACGACGCTGCTAGTTTTGCAGATCAGCTTATGTGAGTTCACCCCGAAGAGCGAAGTGAAAGGACAACTCCTTTATGTAGAAATACCTTGGTTGTAACTTATATATCTCTGGATATCCCTAGGTTTAACCGGTGCTTCTTCAAGTAGTAAAACCCGTGTAAAAACACGGGTGATTTTTAAAAAAACCATGCACATCACATTTTATAAGATAATGAATGATTATAGGTTTTTGTGATGTAGTTAAAAATGAATTATAAAGAAAGGGAATATCAATTTAAATAACAAATAAAGGATACTTTATGGACTGAACGAAGAACTATATGTTATAAATCTATTAATAAATGAACTTTGTGATACTTTGGATAAGTATCTTTAATTCAATAGATTCATTAGTGATCGTTTCATTAACTATATATTGAAAGAGGTACATTTTTTTCCATGATCAATTTTCACCATCGTATATTCTATGTTCTTTTTTACATACACTTAGAGATTACTAATTACAAAAACCTAAACATGAATGGTTTTGCCTTTTGCTAAAGTGATCATCAATAATCTTAAAGATGAAAAGAGAAAAGATGTTGGTTCGACACTCATTTAAACCTAAAAATAAAACGGGTCAAAATGGTTTAAGAAAACAAATCACTTAAAAAGAAAAAAATAGAAACCCTAAAATAAAAGTGTAAACTAAATGACATAAATGCATATACTATTATAAAGATTACCTTGTAAAAACTAAATAGCTTTAAGTGAAATAAAGAATTGCACAAAACTTAGTCATATCAAGTGTTGAAGAACGTCCCCTCCTTTCTTTCCTGCATTGTAAACCTTTTTCAATAAATTGCATTGTCACACAGACATACCAACAAATACAAAACCTTCAACAGAGCCGATAGTGAAATACCTTTTCCCCTCCATAACATATCAACATACAGTCGGTTAATGATACAATTTGAATTATCAAAAGCTGACATAAACTGGTTACTGACTCGTTTGAACCTGATAAATTATCAACATCAAACATCAAAGTAACCATATACCATATTACTTTCTTGTTCGTGATTGCATCACGTCATGTTTAAGTTTATATCAACCTTTCATTTTTGAAAATTTTCTTTTCGAATTTATCGTCTTGCACCTATTGGTGTCGAGACCTTTTTCTTTTAATATTAATCATTTTCGTATTTATCTCACCCTATTTATGTTCTGTTAAAACGTTGTTTTTAACTAAAAACCAAATTTTATTTTAACGTTTTCTCTTTAACTTATGTCAATTACTCGCATTGAGAATTTGACAACCTAGCATTTCTTGTTTAACTATTTTTATTTTACACGGGGAATCGTAACCGGTTCCCTCGCTTTGCCTAAGTGACCCATAAGCCCTTTCTCTTAGCATCGTAAGCTATTTCTTTAGGCTTTCTCCTTTTTAAAGTAAGTCTTTTAAGGTTCATTCCTCTCGATTCGTGACCCGAAGGTCATTTCGGTCCTGTAGACCTTTACATTATTTATGACCTGAATGTCGTGGTGATCCCGTAGTTCATCCTTTTACCCGTGTCATTTCTTTAAATGTATTTGGTGTCAATGTACCTCCTTCATGTTTGAGAGGAAAATCATTTACCTTGTCTTTTCAAGTATCCGTCAATCATGGCCCTTTTGACCATGAATGCTAATTTATTTCCATTTCAATTATGGCTCTCAGACCATGTTTGATCCGAGTTGGCAGTATTTTCATTTTCTATGACTCCGTGAGTTATTTATGTGTTACATTCACTTGACGGATCTATTAATCGTTTCAACCCAATTGGGTGATGGTCACTTGCGCCTAAGCCTGGCGCAAGGGTCAAATGACATTGACCACTCATGACCACTGAGTCACAACTACCATTTTTAGTAGCAACTATTGCATTTTGTGTATGTTGCCTAAAATACTCATTTTCATACACATATGAGACATCGTCTAATGGTATCCGCATGTGCCCGCACGTTCGTACTCCATGACTAGATTCTTTTCCATCCGGACAATCCTTCCGCTTCTATTACTTCATACGTCATTTATACGTCGGTTGTCTCACGTTTCCCATCACCCGGTTTGTGTTTACATTTATATTCTATCACGTCCCATTAACCAGGCTCATTATTCTTTTGTTTTAACGCTCTCATTACCCGGTTTGCGTTTACATTTTGCGTCCCATTACTCGGGCACATTATTCTTTTGTTTTAACGCTCTCATTACCCAATTTGCGTTTACATTTCATGTCCCATTACTCGGGCTCATTATTCTTTTGTATTGACGCTCCTATTACCTAGTTTGCGTTTACTTATATTCTATCACGTCCCATTACTCGGGCTCATTATTCTTTTGTTTTAACGCTCCCGTTACCCGGTTTGCATTTACATTTATATTCAATCACTATACTTCATTTTACTCGTTTGACTCGTTTGTGTGAAATTCATCACTTAGTGAACAATCAAATTTTATCCTTTATTTGACCCATTTGACTTGTTCGTATGAAATCCATCACCTATTAACAGTCAAACTTTATTCTTTATTTGACCCGTTTGACTTGTTCGTGTTAAACTTTATTCTTATTTGACATGTTAAACTTGTTCGTATGAAATCCATCACCTATGAACAGTCAAACTTTATTCTTTATTTGACCCGTTTGACTTGTTCGAATGATATGCATCACCTATAAACAGTCAAACTTTATTCTTCATTTGACCCATTTGACTTGTTCGTGTGAAAACCATCACCTATGAGTAGTAAAACTTTATTCTTTATTTGACCCAAATGACTCTTTTTAACTCATCCCATTAGCCTCGTCTTTACTACATTGGACGTATATGTGGTCATTAGAAGAATCTCATGGTATCATGTGTTTACCACTTACTTGGCAAGGGTAAGCGATCAACACATGGTATGTGTGACCTTATTATAACTATCACATTACTCTCCATGTAAGTAAATCTTCGGTTCATGTCCATATTTCTGATTTTATTTGATAAAACCTTGGTTAATTATTATTTGGAAATTATCATGTAACGCTTCGCATTCTTATAGTTTCCTTATTTAGAAAGTATAATTGTATTTATTTTTTTGGAAACTTGTATCATACCATATTCGTATTTCTATCCTAAGCTTGTAATCCGAGGCGTGGATCATAATAGACGATTAAACTTTACGCATACTTCTATACTTATTATTCAAGCAAAACATACATGTCAATGTATGCTATTCATAGTTTCATACTCGAGTATTCATGCGAACAATCGGTACAATTCTTGACTTTTATGCAAATCTACATTCAAGATACATACTATGCACACACGATACTTTCCAATGCTTAATATACTTAAACGACCAGTTATAACACATGAAAATGGACCGAACAAGTCACTTCGCATGAAGTGCAATCCACTTCGCATGAAGTGATGCCAACCCGTATGAACTGACATGTTTTCCTATAAATACAGACGCACTTCACCACACCCAACCTTCCGTTCACTCTCACTCTCAGATTTCTTGATTTTCTGCTGAAGCATCTCAGATTTTTCTAAGTGAGTTTAACTCACTAACACCTTGCAATTTCTTAACTTTTATTCTTCTATTACCACTTTTCTTTGTACCAAGTGTTGTAAGCTAACCTAGTTCATCATCCTCATAGGATTGGATTAGTGTTCTAAGCTAATGAGAACATGGAGCTTTGGCTACCTGAATTAAGGTCCACACCTCACTCGAACAATCTCTACTTCCTGTTCATTCATGACCAATCGGGTTATTGCAAACTTGTGCTTTGGTGAATCATATAAAGCGATTTAAAATCTCCATGCTTGACTTCTATGATATAATTGAAGAATTCGATGAACTATATTTGTATTTTACTTACAACTTATCCGGGCATGATATTAATCACAATCTGACCTAGTGTTATGACTCGGATCATCCTGCCTCGTTATCACGAACTCCGTTCGCAGAGATCAGTGCCGAAATGGGTACGAAACGGACTAACACATTCCAAAACTGTCACCTCACACGAGGTGAACAGCCAACTCGTACGAGCTGCAAGTCAACTCATATGAGGTAACAGTCAATTCGTACGAGTTGCGAGTCAGCTCACACGAGGAGGCCAGACCACTTCGTACGAAGTGATATTATTCCCGTTTTCATTCCGTATTTTCTGCCTCATAATTCGGACCAATCATTCCACTCAGATTACTCACATTCTCCTAAGTACCCCATGTAGGGTAACTCAGTGTTGCATCACCTGAACACTTTACACACGGAATACTAGGAAGCTCGCTTAACTGTGAGTACACTCAAACACCTTTTTTGTTTTACACTTTTGGGTGCAACATGTTTAATCTATCAAAAATACACACAATCACACTTATACTTTTATACAAACACACAAACAATCCATTATACATGCTAAAGATACGTGATACGCGATTTGTATACTAGGAACATTCTTATGTGATACAACTTGTCATTAACTTCGTACGAGCCTCCCCTTAACATGTATAGCGCTATAGGAGTAATGCACCGCCTGCATTCTTGAGGTCATGTTAAGTTTATTCTATTTTGTGGGTGACACTTGAGGATTGACTTGTAAATCGCATGCCTTGTTTACATTAATCTAGTATACTATCCTAAAATGTGGATTCGTTTAAACTATTTCATACTTATGCCATATCAAACTTGTGTACTCACCAATGCTTTTTTATTGAACTATACTTTTAACATGTTGTAGGTTAAGGATGACGCTATGGATGAAAAGTAAAGTAGGGACTTCCTAGAAACGCACCTAGAAACTTCTAGACTTTATGCTGTTTATTGTTAATCATGTTGTACTTGAATCTTTTAAATGTTGCATTTCGAAATTTCGTATGTTGTAACAGACAAGTTTTGAAATGAAATGAAATTTGGTTACCTTAACTATTGTCACAAACTAGTGTTATGTTGACTTGAGCAATCTATTTCATCCAGCCTCGATGTTTCCGCCATGTGTGACATATTAGTTTTTACCTTTTTCATCCTAAAACAAATAGAATGTTTTCCTTGTCACACCCCGACCCGCAGCGGAAATGGTGATCGGGGCATGATTGGGTTTTCATCAAAGCTCATGACATTTACTATAAAGTTTCATATTTATTATTTCTTTTTAAAGAACATTACAATAAGCATACAAATACAACATGTTCAAATACATTTTTCATAACTTCATTATTTTTCTTCTAAGACAATTTCCTATGTGTCCCTTGCTTCAACCTGTTCACCTGTATCATGTGTAAAAATAGGGTTTGGGTCAACAAAAAGTTGGCGAGTGAATCTTATTTAAACATTTGAAAGGATTAGTTATGTTGGTTATTTGAATAAAATTGTACATAACCAAATATGAATAAACGTAAATGTAAATTTAATCACAAAACACATAATATTAATTAATACACACGCACACACCAAATGAATGATTTTGAGGCACGCGATGTTCAACTCGTCTCCCACGAGGAACTGATGGGCCTAATGAATGATTTTGAGGCACGCGATGTTCAACCCGTCTCCAACGGGGAACTGATGGGCCTAATGAATTGATTTGCACGCAACTTGACTAAATGTAAACACACATTACAATAAACAATATTTACATTATAAGTTTAGATCATATAATGGTAATAGCACGAGTTTGAATAAGCGAAATAATTAAAGCGACACATGATACACCCCAAAACATGAATAAAAAGGGGATTTTGTAAGAATTTACTCACAGTGGGTGCTTTCCTTGATAATGATGAATGCGCACGAATTAGGATGATGATTTGACAAAGGAGTTTAACCTAGAATAAGCTTGAGAATTTATTTAATGTTTTGCGAGTTGCGTTTTTTTTTTGTTACGTTTAGATAGAAAAACGCTCGAATTATAAGTTGTAGATTATTTCGATTAAGTTTAACTCGATAGGTGTTATATTTGTAGATTGCGGATATAATAAGTTTAGAAATAAAATGATAGTTTAACAAAATATAATAAGTATAAAGTTAATAATGATAATAATAATAATATTAATAATAATGACACAAATAATAATGATAATTCAAATAATAATAATAATAAGACTGATTTTTTTATAAATAATAATATAAATAATATTACTGATTTAGTTATTAAATCAGATTATATCTAAATCAGTTAATCCAAATTTTCGGCCCACCTCTGGCCTGGCCCGGTTCGCAGTGGCCCAGTAACAAAACAAAGAAAAACAAGATAAAAAGATTTGGCCCACTAGGGACCGGCCCAACGGGCCTAAGCATCGACCACAGAACCAACGAAGGAAATGGTACAGCCGGGTTTCGAACTCGTGACCTTCTGTATACGTGCACGCAGCTCTACCAACTGAGCTACGTGTCTAACCCGAAATATTTCTGATTTTAATTATATTTATATACTGTTTCGATTATTCAGAATTTTATTTAATTTAAAAAGAATTTTAATTATTGAATCGGGGAGGGTTACGAGTCTCGAACCCGTGACCTGTGGCTTCATACGCACACAGCCCAACCAACTGGGCTGTGTGACTAACCCGGTTAAAATACAATTTTTATTTCTTTTAAGCATTTACTCTAGTTCATCTTCTTCATTTCAATATAAAAGAACTCAACTGATACAATTATCTCCCAAAAAAATATGTTGGACTAAAACGATTGCATAAATATGAACAAGTGATTAGTAGGTTGTACCGAAATTGCTTGAGTCCTCCGGTGGTTAATCGAGGATTCCGGCGACGTCTCTGGCAGCAACGATTCACAGAGCAGAAACTTTGGTGCAGGGTGAGATAAAACCGAGTTTGTGCGTACAATTGAAGTCGGTATTTATAGGATTTACAATGCGAATCCTTTAATGGTTATGATTTGGGTTTCGGTTTCAGGGCTGAAATTGAGCATCAATGATTTGCTAACGGTAAAAACTTTAATGCCCAATGTTGCGGATTGATTAACCATGGAAAGAAACGGTGTTGACAGGATCAGAGTAGTTACAGTTCTAGATGCGCAGAACTTCAAGAAGGAGATGCTTGCTTTAACGCATATATTTCAGTTGTTTCTCTGGTTCAACACATAAGTGTGTGTAGTGTAGTGGTGTAAAGTGTGTTTGGTCTTGAGAGTTATCCGGGTTCGAAACCCGGCGTCTACAAATATTTTTTTATTCATTATTTATTAGGAATTTTAAATTATGGTTTTTAAATTCTAATATATTTATTAATTATGTATCTTTTAAAATTTATTTGAGCATTAAATAAGCAACGAAAAATTTTAACTGGATATTTGATTAATAAACGAAGCGGGTTTTGGAAACCCGTTTTTTGACGGATGTTACAGTATCCCCTACTTTTAGAAGTTTCGTCCCGAAATTTAAGTAGTACTGGTATATTTGACTTGAAGGGTGGGTGTTTTAATTTGACAATTACATAATTAGAAGAGGGTGAGAGTTTAAATTTTAATTGAGGCGGTAACGTTCCTAGTAAGGGTTGAATACCCTGCTACAGGAATCGGTTTTTTATGCCTAAAGTATAAGAATGCGGAACAAGGATAAATAGAGTTGATTGACTAAGCATGATTTCATGCATAAGAGTTTTGAGGGAATTGATACGTGATAAGGTTATATTATAAACAAAAACTTCAACCATGACGATACTAAAACCTACATGGAACCTCTCATAACCGCCTGACAATGCTTCTGATCTTCTGACAAGAATACTTATATATAGGAAGTACCAGCGGCGTATCCACCATACCCTTGTCAAATTTTCATTGACTTTGTCAGTAAGTTATGATTAGTTCTATGTGACTCTAAAACATAAACAAACACAACAGCCAAAGCTTGAGTCTCAAATCTGAAAGGATACATGATTGCATGATGACAGTACCTCTATCGTTTGTTATGATGAAGGGGTTAGTCTATGTAAAAGTGAGACACAACCCAACTTCTTTGAATGATGAGTTTGAGATACGTCGAGATGTATGATGATATGAATGTTAAATCAGTGAGTATAAAACAAAACTTGAAATAGTAATTCGTATTAAGATTCTTGGATACATAAATTTCAAATTTATAATTGAGATACGTAGAGATTGAGATAGCATAAAGAAAACATAAAAACTAGGCGGTTGGAGTTGAGTCTTGATTCTTGGTGAGGGAAGACTAGTTGGGTGGTTCATTTGGGCCGTTATTATCTTCAACAGGATTGGCGTTGATGTTGTGAGCTCTTCCTCTTGCTGGCGGTGGAGCTGGGTTTGCTTGATTTACTTGGTTAACTGGGTTTGCTTGAGCTTGGGCGTTTATGATGTTAACCAATCGAGGGCACGTGTTTCTAAAATGGGTAGGGTCGCCACAATTAAAACAAGCTCGAACATACGGAAACATGGGGTATTGGGGTTTTTGATATGTTTGGATCATGTTTTGAGTAGGGGGTGAGGTTTGGTATTGAGAGGCGCGACAAGCCTTGCTCAAATGACCATAGCGTCCACAATTCGCACATAGTCGAAAAGGTAAGGTAGATGGATGGTGATAAAAACAGGTGTTGCATTGAGGGTGAGGTCCAATGTAAGGTTTCTTATTTGGGTAAGTTGAGTTGGGTGCTACTTGAGTGATTGGGATAGCTTGGAGGGGTACGGCTTGTGAAGTTGGTTGATTGTGTTGAGTGACAGCGAAAATTTGCCCATCTCGTTTTCTCTTAGAAATGGGTTGTGAAGAGGATTCGGTTCGGCTGGAGTTTGAGGTTTCGGTTGATGTTTTATCCTTCTTCTTCTCCTCCGTGAAGTCTTTATTACGTATGCGGTTTTCGGTGAGCTCTGTGGGTAACTCCATTGCTGCTTCCAAAGTTGCAGGTGTGGTACTTATTACAGGGTCTTGAATTTTTGAAGGAAGACCTCGAATGTAGTGCTCGATCAAACGGTAGAGGGGAATGAACAAGTTGGGGACCATTTGATTTAACTCAAGGAATCTCTTGTTGTATGTGGTGTGGTCGCCCGCTTTTTGTTTCAAAGAATAGAACTCATCTTCCAATTTCTTGATTTCGCTTCTTGGACAGAACCGTTTTGTCATAATCTCCCTCAATTCTTCCCAAGTCAAAGTCATAGCATTCTCAGTACCTCGCTTGGCCTTCTCTGTATTCCACCATGTAAGTGCTACTCCAAACAAACGACCGGTAACATATCGCACCTTGCGATCATCGGGACAGTCGCAATTGAGAAAAGTGTTTTCCATCTCCTCAAACCAATGGAGGAGAGCGGTGACACCTTCAGTACCTTTGTATTTTGGAGGATCGCAGGATTTGAAATGCTTGAAGGTGCATTTAGTGGCTTTTGGGGGAGGATTGATAGTGTTTTGATCTTCTTGGTGGATTGGGTTGACGGGATTAGCGGTAAGGGCCTGTTGTACTTGAATTACGATGTTGGGTATTACGGCAGCCATTTGTTGAGCGATTTGGGCAGCCATGCGCTCGCGGGTTTTTCCTGATCTCATTTTTCTACGAGAGAGGCTAGAAGACATCTACAAGAAATACGTATCAAGAGTATGAGTTTGACGTTTTAGGGATCATGTGTCGTATTTAGGAATGAGCATTCATAAAATAAATGAAGAATAATAAATTTACTACATCCATAGGATGTCTTGGGCTTTGCTCGTAATTGGGCCTTGCATGCCGCCATACTTCACCTTCGTAATCATGTGGGCCCCCATGATTACCGGGTCTTTCATATGGTTCGCATGTGTTAGCCTGGTAACGTACACTAAAACCCGGAGAAAATCGAGAAATATGTATGTAACGTATGATATTCGAAGTGCATCCAGGTGTGGACACGGTGACACCTCAAAGTGGGGTTAGTTCGAACGACGTTTGGTGTGGCATGCTTTGGCCTAATAGGTCCTTCGTACTCTCATCGTTAGTCCCCAGGTAGGCAAACTGGTCCGTTATATTGGATTTATACGAATGCCAACCTAGACAGGACGTTCCGACTACCGGTACTTGTACCCTTACAGTTACTACATGCCCGTCGTAGAACTCACTTTGATGAGATTGAAAAACGAAAAAATGCGACAAAATCTTGAATAAAGGAATATGAGGATGACTTGAATATGTGAACATTGCAATAGGCTTGATGAATGTATATGTAAGCTTGTTATGTTTGACAATAAGTATAACTCATTAAATATCTCACAATATGATAGTGGAAGTGTTTGCATGCATTTGTATGTGTAATAAATATGAAACAAATAAACATCATGAGTTTGCATGTAACCACATAAACAATTAAAATCTAATCAACTATAGTATAGGCTCTAAGGGTCTAATAACCTATCCTATATCCCTATAGTCAAAAGCTCTGATACCAATCTGTCACACCCCGACCTGCAGCGGAAGTGGTGATCGGGGCATGATTGGGTTTTCATCAAAGCTCATGAAATTTACTATAAAGTTTCATATTTATTATTTCTTTTTAAAGAACATTACAATAAGCATACAAATACAACATGTTCAAATACATTTTTCATAACTTCATTATTTTTCTTCTAAGGCAATTTCCTATGTGTCCCTTGCTTGAACCTTTTCACCTGTATCATGTGTAAAAATAGGGTTTTGGGTCAACAAAAAGTTGGCGAGTGAATCTTATTTAAACATTTGAAAGGATTAGTTATGTTGGTTATTTGAATAAAATTGTGCATAACCAAATATGAATAAACGTAAATGTAAATTTAATCACAAAACACATAATATTAATTAATACACACGGCACCAAATGAATGATTTTGAGGCACGCGATGTTCAACTCGTCTCCCACGAGGAACTGATGGGCCTAATGAATGATTTTGAGGCACGCGATGTTCAACCCGTCTCCAACGGGGAACTGATGGGCCTAATGAATTGATTTGCACGCAACTTGACTAAATGTAAACACACATTACAATAAACAATATTTACATTATAAGTTTAGATCATATAATGGTAATAGCACGAGTTTGAATAAGCGAAATCATTAAAGACACATGATACACCCCAAAACATGAATAAAAAGGGGAATTTGTAAGAATTCACTCACAGTGGGTGCGTTCCTTGATAATGATGAATGCGCACGAATTAGGATGATGATTTGACAAAGGAGTTTAACATAGAATAAGATTGAGAATTTATTTAATGTTTTGCGAGTTGCGTTTTTTTTTTGTTACGTTTAGATAGAAAAAACGCTCGAATTATAAGTTGTAGATTATTTCGATTAAGTTTAACTCGATAGGTGTTATATTTGTAGATTGCGGATATAATAAGTTTAGAAATAAAATGATAGTTTAACAAAATATAATAAGTATAAAGTTAATAATGATAATAATAATAATAATGACACAAATAATAATGATAATTCTAATAATAATAATAATAAGACTGATTTTTTTTATAAATAATTATATAAATAATATTACTGATTTTAGTTATTAAATCAGATTATATCTAAATCAGTTAATCCAAATTTTCGGCCCACCTCTGGCCTGGCCCGGTTTGCAGTGGCCCAGTAACAAAACAAAGAAAAACAAGATAAAAAGATTTGGCCCACTAGGGACCGGCCCAACGGGCCTAAGCATCGACCACAGAAAAAACCAGCGAACGAACTGGTACAGCCGGGTTTCGAACTCGTGACCTTCTGTATACGTGCACGCAGCTCTACCAACTGAGCTACGTGTCTAACCCGAAATATTTCTGATTTTAATTATATTTATATACTGTTTCGATTATTCAGAATTTTATTTAATTTAAAAAAGAATTTTAATTATTGAATCGGGGAGGGTTACGAGTCTCGAACCCGTGACCTGTGGCTTCATACGCACACAGCCCAACCAACTGGGCTGTGTGACTAACCCGGTTAAAATACAATTTTATTTCTTTTAAGCATTTACTCCAGTTCATCTTCTTCATTTCAATATAAAAGAACTCAACTGATACAATTATCTCCCAAAAAAATATGTTGGACTAAAACGATTGCATAAATATGAACAAGTGATTAGTAGGTTGTACCGAAATTGCTTGAGTCCTCCGGTGGTTAATCGAGGATTCCGGCGACGTCTCTGGCAGCAACGATTCACAGAGCAGAAACTTTGGTGCAGGGTGAGATAAAAGCGAGTTTGTGCGTACGATTGAAGTCGGTATTTATAGGATTTACAATGCGAATCCTTTAATTCGTTCAGTTTCAAGATTTTAATGGTTATGATTTGGGTTTCGGTTTCAGGGCTGAAATTGAGCATCAATGATTTGCTAACGGTAAAAACTTTAATGCCCAATGTTGCGGATTGATTAACCATGGAAAGAAACGGTGTTGACAGGATCAGAGCAGTTACAGTTCTAGATGCGCAGAACTTCAAGAAGGAGATGCTTGCTTTAACGCATATATTTCAGTTGTTTCTCTGGTTCAACACATAAGTGTGTGTAGTGTAGTGGTGTAGAGTGTGTTTGGTCTTGAGAGTGACCCGGGTTCGAAACCCGGCGTCTGCAAATATTTTTTTATTCATTATTTATTAGGAATTTTAAATTATGGTTTTTAAATTCTAATATATTTTTTAATTATGTATCGTTTAAAATTTATTTGAGCATTAAATAAGCAACGAAAATTTTTAACTGGATATTCGATTAATAACCGAAGTGGGTTTTGAAAACCCGTTTTTTGACGGATGTTAAATTTCTTTTTATAAAACTTTTATGCCATCACACTCGTTAACGTGATCGTTACTTTTTCTCAATAGGATCTTATTGATAATGTTTACTTGTATGGTCACCCCCATTCAAGTTTCTAAATCTGGATTCTTTTATTGTTGTTATTCCTGATTGTGAATAATGTGTATTTCTCACCCAATTTACCTTGGGAACATCATCCTGAATGGGTATCCCATCCGGATTTCCTAATCCTTAAATTTCGTATGCAACCGTTATTCACTACACATCTATTGCATATTACTATTCGTACAATAATTTAAAATGTGCACCTGGGTGATTTTTTCTCTCATGGGCTTTCATTGCTGTTCCACCTTTATTCCATATCATTACTTGATTTAGGTCCTTTGTGAGCATGCCCTACTTGTTGTACTTCGGACTATTCCATCATCATATCAGGAAATCATTTAAACTCTCACCATCCTCAGATGTGAGTATCCTTCAATTAGACGTTCACAAAATATTAGTAACGTTGAAATTAATAAGCGCCCGTACTGTAGTACAAGGCTTTCTACGATACTTGTTAACACAAGTAATTCGCTAACTATACCTATCTTTTACCAAATTAATTGGGGTAACGTCCATTTACACGATAACTCTATGTGTTGTTTACAACACTTTAAAATGCTAGACAGTTAATATTCATAATAACTTACCGTATCATGCGATCAACTCTCGAACCGAACACATCTGATAATTAACCAGGCTCTGATTACCAACTTGTAAGACCCTTGCTTATTTAATTGAAATTCTATAAAAATTCAACATTAAAATGTATTAATGTAAATATACATCCGTACATAATATCGAGTTTCATAAAACTTAATCAAAATTTTAAACATTTCTTTGTGTTGTCATTGTTTAGTTTTGTAATCGACTAAACATAATGCGGAAGCTTAAACTTTGATCGTGTTCGGTGCTCCAAATCATTACCTACATTTTATAAATCATGAAATACGTTAGTTATATTGAGTTTATAACTAATCTAGTTAAGCCCGAAAGATCAAACAACGAAAAGAACAATTTGCATAAATACCCCGCCGTAAGCTATGGCTCTATGTTGTAGCTTACGACACAGGTGTTCTATTTCAATCAGCAGTTGCCAGCCGTAAGCTACGGCTGGCCACCGTAGCTGACGGTGGGTTGTTGTAGGTTTCACCATCTTTCCGTTTTTATTACGAAAACTTCCGTAACTTATTCAATTTTCATCTGATCCCTTGAAACTTGTTTCTAATTGTCCATAAAACATTTCCTACGTATTTAACCTGGAATCCTTAACCAGGATTCATAACTTTTATAAATTAAGCAACCGTCACTCGGTTTATGCGTATTTTTATTTTGACCCGTTATAGATTTAAGCACTTAAGCTCAATATATCCACAACACTTAATCTCATCATATGATCTTTATTCATCCATCATCACACCTCCAATTGTGATGGATTATGATAGAAAAATCGTTGTATTCCCATTCTTTCCTAGAGTTTGACACTTTTACGAAATGACCCATTAGGTGTCATTAAGCCTAAATAATTTAAACCTTCGACTTTATGCTACCAGAAAGATTGTGTAAGTTATAAAACTCATATTTAAACTACCCTTAAGGGTCGTTTTCCTGGTTTGTAATTTGAGGGCGTTTTGGTCAACTTTAGTCCTTTTTATGACGAATGACTTTTGAAAGCATAATTTGACCAAGTGAGCACCTTTAACCCATGTTCTATTAAAAATCATTATTCTCCTAAGAAGATAATGTCTACAATTTAAATTATTAGATATAACTCTCTTTAGGTAATCCAATGTTCACCCATGACTCGTTTAACTCTCATCGGACCTTAAGCTTTTGGTTTTTCATGTTGTCAAAGAGTTCAACAATGGTTTTTTCGTGTTGTTCCTCATTGACAGATTTACCTATTACACGATCCTGACTCGGGTCATAGCATTGACCCGTTTTAATACCTTACAATATAAATTTCTAATTAAAAGCAATGCACTCCATAGGCTATTCTACCTATGAGCACAAAACTCAACAAGCGATCATTAGTCATTATTGTCAAATGGCGACAACAACACCATTTGCCCCGTTTGGCCTAAATGACCATTTTTTCATTGTGAGATGGTATTTATTTGCCATCTCATCCATGCAACCCGTTTCGGTTTAACCATATAATCATATTACTTAAAAATCATTTCTTAATTAGTTTGACCCATCATGGCTTACACATAGGGTGTCTTTTTCAAGGAAACTATTATTTATCCGATAACTCATAACCAAATTACCATTTTACCTTTTTACCTATTATGGTTTACACCATAAGGTAAATTTTTCAAAATTCCTTGTTTTATTCGTCATCACATGACCGAATTACCGTTTGGCCCCTTTTTACCATTAAATATGGTTTCTCACCATATTCGCTTGTGCTGGCCCGTATCATTACACTTCGGAACGTCATATTTCAAATACTAAATTACCATGTTTTTAACGAATACAAAAGTAGGTGTCCCATTTAAAGGATGTAAGCTTTACTTACCTTGAAATCCGATTATGCTTTTTTCCCGCGTACTTGATCCGTTTGACCTTCTTCTTCCCAAGCTTCCACCTAGCTTGTCAAGTGTCAAACTATCATTTATTATTCGCAAGATGGTTAGATTAGTCATCATTTATCACGATTATTCAACCTTACGGATTTTATATCAAAATTAATATTCGATATTATTATAGGTCAGTTTGACTTTTTAAAAGTCAACTTTCTATTTACATATGCAATACACAATCAAGTTCAACCAACTCTTTTAGGCATTTCATTAAATACCCGATACGCGTTATTCTTAGGCCACTATTTAAACTACGTTCTCCAACCAAGTTCGCGCAAATATTAACATCAAGCTAACAAAGTTTCTACCATCACATGTTAACTTTATCCATTCGTTGTGCTAGAACTAAGGGTTTTCATCTCTATGTAAAAACCCATTTCATCATATTACTAGACATTCATCCGAATACATAATATATCAAGTTTTACATACAAATTAATAGATAAAATGATCTCAATCACCTATTAACATTGACATAACATCAATATCATCATATCATACAAAAACCCATTTCAAGTCATGTATGATCACTTACTTGAATCTCTAATTTGTTCAAGTATCTTACACGTACATATAAGTATGATGATCATAAACACTCATATATCATCAATTTCATCATATAAACAAAAACCCACTTCACTAAGTGCGGTAAATCATCCAAACACCCAAATCATGGCAATATATTAAAAATTTTCACTTAGGGTTTGTTTTTAAGTAAGTATACATCTCAAATCTCACTTCAGTTGTTGATATTCATACATGGATTGAAATCCATGAAATCTAACTACATTCATAACATCATCAAATTAACATTTTTGACATACCTTATGATCCCCTCAATTAGGTGATCATTAATATGTGTTTATGCATGAGTTTGACATCCGCATTGTCCTACAATTTTGATGATTATTGATGAACTGTAACACCCAAAAAACGGGTTTGGTAATCAAACCATGTTATTATTAAAAAGCGGGTAAGAACCATTAGCGGTAAAGTTAACCTTACAAATTGAGGGACCAAAGCTGCCAAAAAGGAAACCTGTGTTTAAAAAACTCAAATGCAACACACACATAGTGTGTGTCTATTGGTCGACCCTCAGGAGAAAGAACAAGGGCAAAACCCTTGTTCAAGCTTAATTCACCAAATTGAAGATCAATTAGAGACCCAAATCAGTGCATGAACCCATTTTAACTATCACCTAGACAAGGGGATCATAAGGTACGTCTTAAAACCTAGATTGGTAAAAGTTGCAATTTGAGATAAGTAGATTACTTGCAATTAGATTGTTGGATGATGATCCAAAGATGAAATTAGACGTAGATGTATGCTAAATTTCGTTAAACATAAGGAAATTAGAAATGTGATAAAAGGTTACTTGTAAGTGATTAACAAGTAGACTATGAAGCGGGTTTTGATGATATGATTAAGTTTATGAAATACTCATGTTATTAGATGTTAGAAATCATCATTGTATGAGAATGTTTAAAGTCTATGGCAAAAATTAATGTTCGGATAGATTTCATACATATGATGAAATGAGTTGTTTTGTGATAATGAAACAATTCCAAGTTCTTGTATAATTATCGATAGATTAGGATATGATGGTAGAAACATTGTTAATTTGATATTAGCAATTGCGTGAACTTGGTTGGGTAACGTAGCTATAATGGTGGCCTAAGAGTGGTGCTTACCAGGTAATTAACGAAATGCCTATATGAGTTGTTAAACTTATTCGTGGGTTTGTATGTGTAAATAAGCAGTTGACTTTTAGAGGTCAAACTGACCTATCATAAGATCAAATGGTAATTTCGATATAAAGTCCGTAAGGTGGAATAGTCGTAATAAATGATTACTAATCTAACCATCTTGCGAATGAAGAGTGATAGTTTGACGCTTGACAAGCTAGGTGGAAGCTTGGGAGAAAGCGGGTCAAACGGATCAAGTACGCGGGAAAAACCTAATCGAATGCAAGGTAAGTAAAGCTTACATCTTTAAGTAGAATACATACTTGTAGTAATGGTCAAGAAAAAGGTAGACTAGCATTGAACTATGATGATCCGATGCGAAGTGATTCGGGTCGGAACAAGTGATTATGGTAAAAAGGGTAAAATGGTAAATTAGTCATGGGATAGTGAATAAACAAAGAGTTTTTGAAACATTACCTTATGGTGTAAACCATAATGGGTAATAAGGGGTAAAATAGTAATCCGGTCATGAGTTGATGGATAAATAAAGAGTTTTGAAAAAGAAACCATATGGCGTAAGTCATAATGGGTCAAGCGAATTAAGAAACGATTTTTAAGTAATATGATCACACAGAGTAAAACAAAATTGGCTAAATAGGTGAGATGGTAATTAAGTGCCATCTCATAATGATAAATGGTCATTTAGATCGAACGGGTCAAATGGTGATATTATCACCATTTGACAATAATGACTAACCGTCGCTTGCTGAGTTTTTGTGTTCATAGAAAGAATAGAGTATGACTTGCATCGCTATTATATAGCAACTAATAGAGCAAGGTACTAAATCAAATCAATTCAATGAGTCAAGCCAGGTACGTGTAATGGGTCAAACTCTCAAAGATGACTTAAGGTCTGTTAGGGGTTAAATGAGTCATGAATGAACAATTGATGACCTAAGGTGAGGTAAATATAACTATTTAAATCGTAGAAATAATGTTCTTAGGAACATAATGATTTTAAATAGATTATGGTTAAATGTTCATATTTGGTCGAAACATGATATTGAAAATCATTCATCGTAAAAGAAGGGCCTAAGTTGACCAAAATTCCCTTGTGTGGTAAACTAAGTAAACCACCCTAAGGGTAGTTTAAAATGAGTTTTATAATTTAATAGACCCTTTAGGTAGTGTACAAGCGAAAAGCATAAGCCTTTTTGATTTAATGCCTTTCAAATGGTCTTTTCTGTAAATTGTCGAACCGAAGTATAGAAATTGGATAAAATGAATTTACGGTAACAAATCCACCACAAATATTGTTGTGGTGGAAAATATATGGACATCTTAGTGTGTAAATAATAAGATAGATAAGGTTTGGTTGAAATACGTGTTGGATTTCGCTAAGACAACCAAACAGGTCAAAATGATAAAAATAAATAAAAGTTTGGTTGAATAGAGCGATACATTTCACTAAGGCATTCATATGGGTAAAAATGGAGTTTTAATGCATACCAAAATGGATGCGTAAATGCGAAGTTTGGTTTAACTGTGGTTAAACGGTAAAATCGGAAATATGAGCATAAACAGGGAATGGATGCATAATTCATAAGAAACAAGAATCCGAGTTAAGGATTTCGGGTTGAAAATGTAAGAAACATTTAATGGCCATTTAGAAACAAGTTTCATGGGAAACGAATAAAAATTTAATAAATTATGAAAGTTTTCGTAATAAAAACGACAAAACGGAAATGTTGCGATAGACCACCTTAAGCTACGGTGGCCAACCGTAGCTTAATGCAAGCAACCGCTGAATAAAAGCAGAAAATAGTGTTATACAAAAACGTCTCCGTAAGTCCCAGGTCATGTTTAAATGCGTGGGACTTGAAACAGGTTGAAGAACAACTATAACAACACAGCACCAAAATCGCTGCAGAAGGCAGTGTTGCCGACGTCATAACTGGCCGACGCCAACGCTACATGAATATTTCGACGACTAAAATGACTGCCTATGGCGGTAAAGCCCCGAAGCGAGTTTTAAAGGGGCGTCGCCGACGAGGCTTATAGTCGTCGCTGACGCTACCTCAGAAATTAAAATTTTCTATTTTGATATTTTGTCAAGTCGTTATGTTATGCTTTCGGTTATTTGCTATAATACTAATATTTTGAAAATTTCCAGTTTAGGGTAATCGGAAGCACCTCCGGATGACGATCAAGCTCAAAGAAGAACCGAACACGATCAAAGATAAAGCTTCCGCATTTTGTTTCAATGTTACGAAACTAATTAGTAAGGACATGTCAAAATATTTAATGTTGATAAAGTTTTAATAAACTTACGTGTATTTGCATTTACTCATTTAAATGCAAAAATTTAATAGAAATTTAAATATTTTAAGATAGGGTCTTACAAGTTGGTAATCAGAGCTCAGGGTTAATGATTAAATGTGTTCGGTTCGAGGCTTGGTCGCACGATCCGGTAAGTTATCATAAATTTAGCGGTCTAGCATGATTAAAGTATTGTAAATAACACAAAAGGTTATCGTGTGAACGCACGTTACCCCAAATAAAAGACCGGTATAGCTAGTGAATTACTTGTGTTAACAAGTATTGTAGATAGCCTTGTACTATAGTAAGGGTGCTTATTAATTTCCAACGTTACTAATCAATGTAAACGTTTTGGTTGAAGGACGCTCGCATTTGAAGATGGCGGGAGTCTAATGATCTGCTGACATGATGATGGAATGGTCCAAAGTATGACAAGTAAAGCATACTCATTAAGGACCTAAACTAAATAATGATACCAAATAAAGATGGAACTACAATGAAAGCTCATCAGGGCGAGTATCATCCAGGTGTACACCTTAAATTATTGTATGAACAGTAATATGCAACATTCAAGTAATAAATGATGGTTGCATACGAGAATATAAGGCTTGGGAAACCTGGATAGGATACCTACCCAGGATGAGGTTCCCAAGAGAAATTGATTTGAAATATCTTTTATTCGTAATCGTGAATAACAAAAGTACAAAGAATTTAGATTTAGAAACTTGAACGGGGTGACCATCCAAGTAGACATTATCAATAAGATTCGATTGAGGAAAAGCAATGATCACATTAACGAATGTTATTGCACAAAAGTTTTTAAAAAGGAAAATGTTTTGTATGTTTATAAAAAAGAGGTAAAAGCTAATAATTGTTAAATAACAATTAAACAAGGTTTTACCAAATGAAATCAGAAGATATGGACATGTACTGAGAATTTACTTAAATGGGGAGTAATATGGTCGTTATAATAAGGTCATGCGTATCATGTGTTGATCGCTTACTCTGGCCAAGTAAGTAGTAAACACATGATACCATGAACTTGTTATAATAAACGCATTTACGGCCGATGTAGTAAAGATGGCGCTAATGGGATAAGTTAAAAAAGAATCCTTCGGGATAAATAAAGAATAAAGTTTGACTGTTCATAAGTGATGGATTTCACACGAAAAAGTCAAACGGGTTAAATAAAGAATAAAGCTTGATTGTTCATAAGTGATGGATTTCACACGAACAAGTCAAACGGGTTAAATAAAGAATAAAGTTTGATTGTTCATAAATGATGGATTTCACACGAACAAGTCAAACGGGTTAAATAAATAATATAGTTTGATCGTTCATAAGTAATGTATTTCACACGAACAAGTCAAACGGGTTAAGTAAAGCATAAATTTTGCTCGTTCCTAAGTGATGGATTTCACACGAACAAGCCAAACAAGTTAAATGAAGTATAGTGATTGAAGCTAAATGTAAATGAAAATCGGGTAACGGGAGCGTTAAAGAAAAATAATAATGAGCCTGGGTAATGGGACAAGATTAAATGTAAATGTAGACGCAAACCGAATAATGGGAGCGCGGAATATTACCGAACCCGTGTAAAGGGTCATGAATGAATTTAAACGAAAACGCAAATCAAATAACGGGAGTGGTAATACATTAAGATAAAGAACCCAAGTAAAGGGTTGTAAAGAAAAATAGGCATAAACCGAATACCAGTAAATGTGAGACAAACCGACGCATAAATGACATAAAAGTCATAGAGTCGGAAGATTTGTCCGAACGGAAAACGATCTAGTCATGGACTATGATCACGTGGGCGCGCAGATACCAACAAACAGTGTCTGATCTGCATATTAGAATAAGTGTTTTAGGCAACATACACAAAATCTTGTGGTTGCCACTAAAGATGGTGGTTGTGACTCGGTGGTGACGAGTGGTCAATGCCATTTAACTTTGCGCCAGGCTTTGACGCAAGTGATTATCACCTAATAGAGATGAAACAGCTAATAGATCTGACAAGTGAATGTGACTCGTAAATAACTCGTGGAGTCAAAGAAAATGAAAATGTTATCAACTCGGATCAAACATGGTCTGAGGGCCATAATTGAAATAAATTAAATTAGCCTTCATGGTAAGAAGAGCCATGATTGGCGGATAAAGAAAGAACAATGTAAATGATTTTTCTGTCAAATATAAAAGAGGTGCATTGACACCAAATATATTTAAAGAACAACACGGGTAAAGCGACGATCTAAGGGATCACCATGACCTTCGGGTTATAAATAGTATAATGGTCTACGAAGTCAAAATGACCTTGGGGTCACGAATCAAGAGGAATGATGCATTAAAGGCCTCACCTTAGGAGGCTAAGTAAAAGAAAAGAAGAGGGTGAAAGCCTAAATAAATAGCCTACAAGTATAAGTGAAAAGGGGCTTAAGGGTTATTAAGACCAAGCGAGGGAACCGGTTACGATTCCCCGCATAAAATAAGAACAGTAAAGAAGAAATACTTGATTACCAATTCCTTGATATGAGTAATTGACATGTGTTAAAGAGAAAACGTAAAACTAAAATTTAGTTTTAGTTAAAAACAATGTTTTAACAAATATAAATTAATAAGAGAAATTGGAAAATGATTAATATCAAAGGAAATAGGTCTTGACACCAATAGGTTCAAGATGATAAATTCTAAAAGAAAATTTTCGAAAACGAAGAATTGATATAAACTAGAACATGACGTGATGCAATCACAGCCAATAACAAAATAACCTGGTATATGATTATCTTGTAACACGAACTATGGGACTGGGGTCTCGAAGGTTTGTAAGAAAAAAAAAGCCTTGCTAAGGCAATATGAGGGTAACCAAACTATGAGGTATAAGGTAACCGGTGACTGATAAGTCTAACCGGTAAGACCGATCAAGGTCAAGTTAAATTTTAAAACTTTTTTAATATGCTTATCATTATATGATTAGCATAAAATAAAATATGATGACAAACTCATACGACTGAATAGCCAAAGGGTGACACGCTCTAATGAATTATGAGGAAGAGGAATGCTAATCGGATCTGATGGCCAAGAAGGCCCTACATAAGAAAGGCGCACGCGGAAAAGTATATGACAACTTTTGACCGAAATATTTAATGCCTTGAATACAAAACATCAATCAAGAAAAAGAGCGAGAAAGGAGTCGGACACCATTTGGAGTCCGAAAAACATTGTCGCATCTTCTTGTAAGATTTTTGAATAATTAAAATATGAGTAATTCTTAGGCGAAAATGAAATCAAGTCCATTGGGTTGAACCCAAGGAACTACGTAAGAAAGGCTTCGGGGACGAAACCTCTATAAGGGGGGTAGACTTGTAACACCCCAAAAATGGGTTTGGTAATGAAACCACGTTATTATTAAAAAGCGGGTAAAGAACCGTTAGCAGTAAAAGTTAACCATACAACTTGAGGGACCAAAGCTACCAAAAAGGAAAACTGTGTTTAAAAAACACAAATATAACACACTTATAGTGTGTGTGTGTGTGTGTGTTGGTCGACCCTCAGGAGAAAGAACAAGGGCAAAACCTTTGTTCAAGCTTAATCCACCAAATTGAAGATCAATTCGAGACCCAAAATCAGTGCATGAACCCATTTTAACTATCACCAAGACAAGGGGATCATAAGGTACGTCTTAAAGCCTAGATTGGTAAAAGTTGCAATTTGAGACAAGCAAATTACTTGCAATTAGATTGTTGGATGATGATCCAAAGATGAAATTAGACGTAGATGTATGCTAAATTTCGTTAAACATAAGGAAATTAAGAAATGTGATAAACGGTTTCTTGTAAGTGAATAACAAGTAGACTATGAAGCGGGTTTTGATGATATAATTAAGTTTATGAAATACTCATGTTATTAGATGCTAGAAATCATCATGTGTATGAGAATGTTTAAAGTCTATGGCAAAAATTAATGTTCGGATAGATTTCATACATATGATGAAATGAGTTGTTTTGTGATAATGATACAATTCCAAGTTCTTGTATAATTATCGATAGATTAGGATATGATGGTAGAAACTATGTTAATTTGATATTAGCAATTGCGTGAACTTGGTTGGGGAACGTAGCTATAATGGTGACCTAAGAGTGGTGCTTACCAGGTAATTAACGAAATGCCTATATGAGTTGTTAAACTTATTCGTGGGTTTGTATGTCTAAATAGACAGTTGACTATTAGAAGTAAAACGGACCTATAATAAGATCAAATGGTAATTTCGATATAAAGTCCGTAAGGTGGAATAGTCGTAATAAATGATTACTAATCTAACCATCTTGCGAATGAAGAGTGATAGCTTGAGGCTTGACAAGCAAGGTGGAAGCTTGGGAGAAAGCGGGTCAAACGGATCAATTACGCAGGAAAAACCTAATCGAATGCAAAGTAAGTAAAGCTTAAATCTTTAAGTAGAATACATACTTGTAGTAATGGTCAAGAAAACGGTAGACTAGTATTGAACTATGATGTTCCGATGCGAAGTGATTCGGGTCGGAACAAGTGAAAAATGGTAAGAAACCATGATTTATGGTAAAAAGGGTAAAATGGTAAATTAGTCATGGGATGGTGAATAAACAAAGAGTTTTTGAAACATTACCTTATGGTGTAAACGATAATGGGTAGTAAGGGGTAAAATAGTAATCCGGTCATGAGTTGATGGATAAATAAAGAGTTTTGAAAAAGAAACCATATGGCGTAAGTCATAATGGGTCAAGCGAATTAAGAAATGATTTTTAAGTAATATGATCATACAAAGTAAAACGAAGTGGGCTAAATAGGTGAGATGGCAATTAAGTGCCATCTCATAATCATAAATGGTCATTTAGACCGAACGGGTCAAATGGTGACAATAATGACTAACCGTTGCTTGCTGAGTTTTTGTGTTCATAGAAAGAATAGAGTATGACTTGCATCGCTATTATATAGCAACTAATAGAGCAAGGTACTAAAACGAATCAATGCTATGAGCCGAGCCAGGTACGTGTAATAGGTCAAACTCTCAAAGACGACTTAAGGTCCGTTGGGGATTAAATGAGTCATGAATGAACAATTGATGACCTAAGGTGAGGTAAATCTAACAATGTAAATCGTAGAAATTATGTTCTTAGGAACATAATGATTTTAAATAGATTATGGTTAAATGTTCATATTTGGTCAAAAACATGATATTAAAAGTCATTCGTCGTAAAAGAAGGGCCTAAGTTGACCAAAATGCCCTTTTGTGGTAAAATAAGTAAACCACCCTAAGGGTAGTTTAAAATGAGTTTTATAATTTAATAGACCCTTTAGGTAGTGTACAAGCGAAAAGCATAAGCCTTTTTGATTTAATGCCTTTCAAATGGTCTTTTTCGTAAATTGTCGAACCGAAGTATAGAAATTGAATAAAATGAATTTACGGTAACAACTCCATCACAAATATTGTTGTGGTGGAAAATAGATGAACATATTAGTGTGTAAATAATAAGATAGATAAGGTTTGGTTGAAATAAGCGTTGGATTTCGCTAAGACAACCAAACAGGTCAAAATGAGAAAAATAAATAAAAGTTTGGTTGAATAGAGCGATACATTTCACTAAGGCAACCATATGGGTAAAAATGGAGTTTTAATGAATACCAAAATGGATGCGTAAATGCGAAGTTTGGTTTAACTGTGGTTAAAGGGTAAAATCAGAAAATATGAGCATAAACCGGGAACGGATGCGTAATTCATAAGAAACAAGAATCCGGGTTAAGGATTTCGGGTTGAAAATGTAAGAAAACATTTTACGGTCATTTAGAAACAAGTTCCATGGGAAACGAATATAAATTTAATAAGTTATGAAAGTTTTCGTAATAAAAACGGCAAAACGGAAATGTTTGAGATAGACCACCTTAAGCTACAGTGGCCAGCCGTAGCTTAGGCAACCGCTGAATGAAAGCAGAAAATAGTGTTATACGAAAACATCTCCATAAGTCCCAGGTCGTGTTTAAATGCGTGGGACTTGAAACGGGTTGAAGAACAACTATAACAACACAACAGCAAAATCGCTGCAGAAGGCAGTGTCGCCGACGTCATAACTGGCCGTCGCCGACGCTACATGAATATTCCGACGAATAAAATGACTACCTACGGCGGTAAAGCTCCGAAGTGAGTTTTAAAGGGGCGTCGTCAACGAGACTTATAGCCATCGCCGACGCTACCTCAGAAATTAAGTTTTCTGTTTTGATATTTTGTGAAGTCGTTTTGTTATGCTTTCGGTTATTTGCTATAATACTAATATTTTGCAAATTTCCAGTTTAGGGTAATCGCAAGCACCTCCGGATGACGATCAAGCTCAAAGAAGAACCGAACACGATCAAAGATCAAGCTTCCGCATTTGGTTTCAATGTTACGAAACTAATTAGTAAGGACATGTCAAAATGTTTAATGTTGATAAAGTTTTAATAAACTCGAAAATTTGTAGTGACGTGTATTCGCATTTACTCATTTTAATGTGAAATTTTTAATAGAAATTTAAATATTTTAAGATAGGGTCTTACATGAACAAGGGTTTTGCTCCCTTGTCTTGCTCCTGGTCATTACACGCACACACACTCTTAGTGTGTTTTGTGTTTTGTTTTTAATTTTATGTATTTAAGTTTCAACTTTTCCCCTTTTGATCACTCATGTTTGAGGTTTTATTTATAAAGGGCTACAACTCATTGTTTTATTACTATTTCCATGTTACTAAATAGGATAATTTGTTTCTAGTTATTTTGCTTATAGGTTACTTTTACTATCAACGGTATTTTTAACCTCTCGTGCTCAGTTAATTTGGTTTAACTAATAAATTCGTTTTCGAGGGGTTACAAAATCCTTTAAATACATCATGAAATTGGACTTTTCAACATAATCGGTTGCTTTTGGTGGCTTACTTGATGGCTGGGAGATGAAGATGGGTAACTGATGTATTTCGGGGTGCTGGTTGTTGGGAAAACGGTGTGCGGGAGTTGTGGGTTTTTCGGGTTCTTTCGAGGATCTGAGGGTGGCGAAGGCTGAGGGAGGTTGGCGATAGCCAATGATGGTCTTGCTTCGTGACTCATGTGTTTGTTTGTCTATTTCAGGATGAAAAGGTGTAGCCGACAAATGTTGAGAGAGAGAGAACTGCGTTCTTAGAAAGGGGGGTAATTATTTATATTTGTTTTCATAAGTTCTAAATGTTATATTCTTTTATTTATTAAATACTTAAAAATAATTAGGTATAAAGACTAAACTACCCTTATGTAACTAGATTTGACTGAAAATTATAACCATGTGACGAAATGACATAGGGTGTAATGGGTTTTGTAAATAAATAATTGTGACTGTGATTATTGAAGTTAAAGGGCATATATTTCAATCCGTTACAAAATAAAGGACGAAAAACCTTGTAGAAGTATTATGGTTTTTTTTCGTATTTCGGTTAATTTATTTTCAAATTTGTTTTGTTTTCAAACCAATCAACCACCACTAATGTCTTCGGTCACAACCACATTTATCACATCACCATTAATGTCCACAACAACCCTTCCCGTACAATCACCATCAAATCACATAAAAGATTCATACAAATCATTCCCCATTCAACGCCCATCCTGACGCCATACATCAGCACTAATGTCAAATCTTCTAAATCAAAATCTAAAAAATACGGTATTCACCCATTATACGTTATTTTCATTCCCTCCCCAGTTCCATTGTTTCAAAATTTAGTAGGGTTAGTTTTTGGCTCTTGAGCTAGCTTTAAGAATATGGGTGCTGGTTAATATTTAATAAGGGGCATTTTAGTTACATAACCACTTCAAAAACCGTGTAACGTTTAACGCCCTTTAATGATCATATCATTCATTACTTTCTAATATTTTTCTTTTCTTTAGCCATTATTTTAGAAATGTTCATCTCTCTTTATACCCTAATAATGCTCAAGTGGGCAGTGTTGAGGGCATTATTAACGATATCGCGCCTGTATAATCATGGGCGAAGCTTTTTTGGGGCGGGGGGTGACCCCCGAACTTTTCGCTCAGCAGTGGAGAATATGTAGTTTTCGAATAGAAATTTTTTGGTATATACGTTTTCGACCACCTCGGTTTTGTAGAAATTTTTTTGGTACGTTGACTCCCCCTCACTCGGTATGAAATCTCAAGCTTCACCACTGCATATAATGCCCATTACACATGGCCTAATATGGTATCAAATAGTTTATAAATTCAGAATGTTTAATTATGATTATCAGGAATCTTCAAGTCATGAATACAAGTGATGACGGAACAAAGTGACCGGTTTTGACCTAGAATAGGATTTTGGAAGAAAATATGTTGTATAGACAACAAACATTGTTTAGAATGATTATAATAATCATTTGATGTGTTTTAGATCTTAATCGTTGCTAAAATTAATTTAATTGTGAAAATGATTTTTATGCATTAAAGTGACCCAAATTGTCAAACTGGCGATTTTTAAGAGGTGGCTAAACATAACTTAAAAATAAAAAAAACATACCAACCTCATAGATTTTATGTGGATGATCAATACAAAAATCAATCAGGAGGTTTCGGTGTCAAACGAGTTGATTGAGGTTGAAATTAGAAAATCCACGAAGATGGAATGATCACTACTTCATGCAATTCCTTGACCAAAAGGATGTCCATAATTCGATTTGAATAAAAAAGTATGATTATAAAATTTTAAAATTAAAAAAAGTATTCCTTAAATGAGGTGTACATCAAAGCTCTTTAAAATTTTATATAATTTTAAGAATATACAACTTATAAAATTAAAATATATGATTCCATATTTCAAAAAATTACATGAATTTAAGTGATTAGCAGTATATTTATTCCCTGACATATCACACAAGCACCCTTCTAGTATATTACTAAGGCTAGTTATTGAGTTGTGCTACTTTTTGCACAAATAAATAAATAAATGAGTCACAGTCAAACAACTCCTCAGCAATCCGTCTGTGAAAGTGGTTATGGACGAGATTCCATCGGTGAAAGTCCGTTGGTAATATGAATGAGGGTAATATTGTTTCTGACAGACTACCAAGAGAAATCACCAATGGATTAACACAAGAAAGTTTAAAGAGGGGTTACTGATGGAACTTCTTCAGCAACATGACCAAGTCTTCTCCGGTGGTGGCTGGCAAGTCTTCTCCAGAAGAGTATACCCTACTACCGACAAATTAGCAACGAAGTTTTTAAGACGCTATTGATGAGTATTTTGTTGGTATGTTTTATTCAATTAAATTAATAATATAATATAATTTTATTTATATCTCCTAAATAAATTAAAACATAACATCAATCTTGGAAATTCATAAACATGAATTTTACAAAGTAAGAAATAATCAAAAATAAGTTATATCAACAAACTTATCTTGGACTCATTATCTCTTATGATGAACTTGTCTTTGGCTTGGTGTACCAAGCTGTATTTTATACTTTCTACTTTATTTCAACTTTGTAATCTTTAGCCTTTGATTATAATGGAAATATAACTTTTATTCATACTTGTTTACTCATACATACACAATGGTAGTCAATCATAATTACGCGTTTTACATACGAAACTGAATCATACTCAATATGTACATTATATCTAGAATCATACTTGTATACTTTCATGTTATTCACATACTCATACATGACCATTTGTGCCCTAAAAATGCCTTAAAACACTTAACATATCAAGGAAACAACAGACATGAACAAACCACCAAACATAAAGGGTCAAAACCGAAATTTTTGAAATTTGAAAGTGGTTACAGACCGTAACCAGACCTTTACGGTTGTAAGCCCTTCTAAGCGGACATAATTGGTTCTAGCTTTGGGATTGGACCTCTTTTTCCACCTCTTTCCTTTTCCAATCATCTTCCAACCTTCTTTAAGCCCAGTCCTAATCTCCCACTAATAAATAAGCCTCCTCCACACTCTTCTAACACTTTACAAACTCTTTCAAGACTCTCTCAAATTGCAAGCAAATTCTATTTTGGGCAGAATACTATCCAGTGTTTAAAGTGAGTTCTAACTCAATTCTTCTACTTTTTTCTTCTTGTTTTCTTGCATCAATATACTTGGATGACTTTCAAGGATAATACCCAAGGTTCACCAAGGTGTAACAAATTGGTACATCACTTGTGTAAGGCTCCAAAGTTATATTTGAGTTATGATTTATAAAAACTTTTACAAACATGTTTCATTTCATTGTTCATCTCATGGAATCTTGTACTAACCTTGTTCCCAATCAAACTCATGGTTGTAGGTCTTGTGTATGATTGAATTATAGAGTATTAGAGGCCCAAAACCTCACTTAACTTTCTGCCCTAAAGGTTCCTAGGTGACCTAGAAGTGTTGAAACCATCCAAGCCCCCACAACCTTCAATGTTGTGAGGCTTGTGTTTTGGTAAAGTGTGAATAATGGAGCCTTGGTTTTCTAAATATAATTCCACTACCTCACTTAGTTAGCTAATCCATTTTCCTTTAACCCTAAGTCATCAAGTAACTTTCTAGTAACAAAGTGTCCGAATTACACCAAATCTCCAAACATTTGCCATGATTGGAATGCACTAGTCTAGTTTGAGTTTCACTTGGTTAATTGATGATCTAGATGATGCACATTCTAAGTAACTTCCAAGAATCAAAGTGAGCCAACCCACCTGGAGGGGTATGGTCCCAAAAACCCTGCGCCTGTGCAAGGAACCATACCCTTAATAGCATAACTACAAGGATAACCTTGCGAGCAATGTGCAATGGTGCGCCTTCCTTGAAACCAATAGGTCGTACAATGAACCTTGCGCAATCAGCGCAATGGTAAATTAGACCAATACATGTGGGTCACACAACGAGCCTTGCGCACTCAACGCAATGGAAAGTTAGACCAAACAATATAAGTCACACAACGAACCTTGAGTACTTGGCACAACGACAAGTTAGACTTAGACGCGCAAGCTACTAGACCCTGCGCAGAACAAACAACCCTCTAGTCATGAATCCTAAAACCTTACAAGGCTAAGACAAACATGAGAGCACCTCATAGTCTTGTGGACAAAAGGATTTACCCCTGCCACTCTGCGCTGGCCAAAAAGTAATGACAGCCTCGCAAAAGGGATAAGCACTAAGAGGTGTTGACCATACTCAAGGGTACGGAGTGGCAGAGCTGTGACTAATGGTTGCTCGGCAGGTTGCGTCTGACAGTGTGGAATGAGCAGTGATGTAAACGTCAGACTGTGCACAAACCATACTTAAGCCAGTGAATGTTACACCTTCTCCACTTTCGGTTAGTAACAGGTCTGACACAAGAGACAGCTGCCTTTACACGTGGCACCATTCAGCATCCGACAGAGCATACCTCCTGAAAAAGGACATTAATTCTCCTGTAGGGAACATTTAATGTCTGATGCAGAGGGACAAAACGGGTGTCTCTGGTTGTCTGGGCGGGCCCAAGTCCCATCAGCCCATCTCCTAAGCCCACCTACTTTTGCCTATAAAATAAGTATCGAACCACCAGGTAAACCATTTACATATATCCATAAATATACAAACTAGCTTATTGCATGCTACTTTGAGCTCACTTGCTTATTACTTGCAATCACCAAATACTTATTCTCACGCCGAAGTGTGGTCACGGAGAAAATCACCCTTTTCCCCGTGACAAGACTAACGGCGCTGCTAGTTTTGTAGATTAGTCTGAGTGAGATCACCCTGAAGAACGAGCGAAGAGACAACCCCTTTATGTAGAAATCCCTTGGTTGTAACTAACATATCCCCAGATATCCCTATGCAGAAATCCCTTGGTTGTAATTAACATATCCCAAAATATCCTAGGTTCACCCTGTGTTTCTTCATTAGCGCCATCCGCTATTTACTCTCTCTTTCTCATCAGTGCCTTCGTTTCATTTTTTCATAAAGCTCATGTCTAAATGGCTGATTTCCCATGCAACACTCCAAGAGGTCCTCGAGCCCAAGGCAAGAACCCAGTTCATGCCTCTCGAATCAACGGGCTAGTGGAAGAAGCTTCTTCCGGGAATGTAGGAACTCACCATGACTCTAGTCGTGTGAATATCCCGGTTACCCTCGGAGTTCAAATGTAGACTCCTTTTGTACCAATCGCATCGGTCTTACCCCAGGTGAGACCCCAATGTCTTGGTACATCAAGTCTCAGACGGCTCTAAACGCCTTTTACGCGCAACTCTGCCACAAACAAACACTTCTGCTACCCCATTGCAGCCCACTCCTCATGTTCATGCTTCGCCTGCACCAAGAATACTGAGCTACGATTTGCTAGTCGGGGCGAGAGTACCATCTGAGCTCCATACCCAAGAGACGGAGTACACTTAATCGCCGCCTAAACCTGAGTCTCATACTCAGAGGCGAGCATCTGTCCACTCGCGGTTGGGGCCGCGTCCCTTTAGGGACCGGTACACCTACGGTGAGAAGGACAAGACATATGGCGAGGGTGATAGCGCCAGTGTGTTTCACCGGTTGCCGAAGGATCATGCTGCGTACAGATCTGCGCCACGGGCTGGTTACAACCCGGAGGCGGAGTTTAACTATAATTTGATCTACAGGCTGGCTGAAGCAGCCGAACACTCCAAATTTGTCAAGGAAATCGTGCTCGCACGGCTGGAGCGCGCAAAACTTCCCTTCAACGTTGGTAAGTACAATGGGTTGACAGACCCAGATGAACACCTGCGCCTCTTCACCGTGTTAGGACTGATCGGAAGCTAGGCGCTACCTATGTGGTGTCACCTGTTTGTCCAAACTCTCACAGGCGCCACGCGCCTATGGTTTGACAACTTGCCCACAGGTAAGCTCGCGTCATGGAAAGATTTGAAGGACAAGTTCCTGACACACTTCAGCTAACAACGGTGTTACGTCAGAGACTCTTCTAACGTAATGAACATCTGGCGGCATGTTGACAAAAGTCATGAAGACTTCATCACCCGCTATAATAAAGAGGTGCTGGAGATAGGGGATGTGCACGAAGACCTGATTCGTGCACAGTTCAAGTACGATTTACGCTGCGACGAGATGATCCAGGTCTTACATGCCTCCCAAAGAGTTGGGAGAAGCTCATGGCAGCAGCAAAGGTCTACGCGCAGACGGAGCGCAACCTCACTAACAGTAGACCTCCCCTACCTCACCACTGTCCCCAAGACATGAGCAAAGGTTGGGAAAAAGAATAAGAGTTGGAGGGAGCACGGCCAAAACCCTCCCTACTCACCGGTCGACGCACGAGTGACCATCAATAAACTCGCTACCCAGCAAGTAATAAAGCAAGATAATCGCGACCGTCAGTGGACTCCAATGACGAAAACACCGGAGGAGGTCCTCAGCTCTGAAGACCATCAGTTCAAGCAGCCGCCGCCGATGAGCAATAAGAAAGGTCAAGACCCCAACCTTTTCTGCCATTATCACAAGGATACGGGGCGCACAACTAATAACTACATCTCCTTACGTATGGAGATCGAGAAAGCGCTCAAAAGTGGGAAGTTCACCCACTTACTGCAGAACTTGTGCAAGGAGGTGCGCCAAATCACTCGAGGCGGCGAGGGCCCGAGTAATAAAAAGATGAAGTTTGTTCATATGATCCAGGGCGGCCCATCGCGCAAACGCAGCCACCAGAAAAATTGCACGCCTCACTAGCGTGAGCAGCAGGTCATCTTCCCTGTAGTTCCCGGGGTCCACAAGAAGATCGACTGGTCGTGATAACTGGCGTCTTCAGCCATTATCGCACGATTATATGTTCATAGACCCTAGGAGCTCTATGGACATCATCTATGAACAGTGCTTCCAGCAGCTGGACCTAAAGGACAAGGCGCGCCTAGAGCCGGTGGATTTCCAACTCACTTGTTTCTGCAACGAGGCCGTCTTCCCTCTGGTCCAAATTTCTTTCCCGGTGACTCTTTCTGACGGGCGACACTCTCGCAGAGTCTTGGTAAATTTCATGTTCATGCACGCAACCTCGCGCCACAACGTACTACTGGGCCGGCGCGCTCAACGAGAGTTCGTCATGATCACTTCCACCCCCATGCTGCCTACGGTTTTCCCACAGAAATCGGGGTGGCCATTATGTACGCACGGAAGGAAATCATGTCCGTTGAAGAGGAGCCACTGACGAAACAACCAAATTCATGATCCAACGGTGAAACAGAAAAGTGGGCACTAAACAACAAGTACCTGCAGCAAACAGTACTATTAGGACCCGCCATGACTCCCGTAATCTAGGCACGGGTGAAACATTGTTGTTCCGCGATATAGATATTTTTGCATGGTCACCGGCGGATATGATTGGAGTGCCAAGGGATATACCTGAGCGTACGCTGCACACATTTCCTTCAGTTCAGCCCATCATTCAGAAGAAGCGCAGCTTCGGTCCTGAAAAGACCCGCGCACTGAACGAGCAAGTCTCAGAGCTTCTCCAAGCAGGAATCATCCGAGAGGTACAATATCAGACATGGGTAGCCAACCCAGTCATGGTCCAAAAGTCCAACGGCAGTTGGCGCGTGTGTGTTGATTTCAAAGATCTCAACAAGGCATGTCCCAAGAACTGCTATGCCTTACCTGAAATCGACAAAAAGGTGGACTACCTCACTTCATTTAGGTGGAAATGCTTCCTTGATTGCTACAAAGGCTACCACCAAATCCAAATGAAGAAAGAGGATGAAGACAAGACCGCTTTCTGAACCGACAAGGAGAATTTTGTTACACAAAAATGCCTTTCGGACTACGTAATGCTGGATCCACCTACCAACGTTTAATGGATCATGTCTTCGGGGATGCCATTGGCGAAACCATAGAGGTGTACATTGATGACCTCGTCATCATGAGCTCAGATGAGGAAAAGATGCTGGCAAACACTCAAAAGACATTTGCATCCTTGCGCAAGGCAAACCTAAAGGTGAACCCCAACAAGTGCTCTTTTGGAATGGAAGAAGGAAAATTTTTGGGATTCATCGTCACGCGCGATGGTTTAGTTAATCCCGATAAAGTGGAAGCAATTTAGTGTATGCCTTCCCCCTCAACTATCAAAGAAATGCAACAGTTGGCGGGGTGATTGGCTGCGCTGAACAGGTTCCTAGCCAACCACGCAATGAAGTCCTTCCCATTCATCAACACTCTGCAGAACTGTGTAAAGCAAAACAAGTTTCAGTGGACTCCGGATGCGGAGAAAGCCTTCACTCAAATGAAGGAGTGCTTAATTCTCTGCCAACGCTCACAGCACCGCAGAAGAAAGAGCCACTGATACTTTACCTTTCCACATCAGATATCGCTCTAGGAGCAGTCCTGTGTAGGAGTTCAAACTCTGATCTACTATGTTAGCAAAATGTTAACTGACCCAGAAACACGATATCCTATGATGGAAAAGCTTGCTCTAGCTTTGGTCCCAGCATCTCGTTGGTTATGTCGGTATTTTTCCGGTCATGTGGTAACAGTTCTCTCGAACTATCACTTGGGCCAAATTTTGTCGAAACCGGACATCTCTGGTCGTCTAGCAAAATGGGTGATTGAGCTTGGTAGACACAATATTGTGTATAAACCACACCCAGCAATAAAAGGCCAGATATTACACATTCTCCACTTTCGGCTGGTAGCAGATCTAACGCAGGAGACAGCTGCCTTTACACGTAGCACCATTCAGCATCGGACAGAGCATACCTCCTAACAAAGGATATTAATTCTCCTACAGGGATCATTTAATGTCTGACGCAGAGGAACATTTAATGCCAGCCCATCTCCTAAGCCCACCTACTTTCAGCGATAAAATAAGTATCGAACCACCAGGTAAACCATTCACACATATCCAGAAATGTACAAACTAGCTTATTGCTGCTACTTTGAGCTCACTTGCTTATTACTTGCAATTACCAAATACTTATTCTCATGCCGGAGTGTGGTCACGGAGAAACCACCCTTTTCCCTGTGACGAGAGTAACGACGCTGTTTGTTTTGTAGATCAGTATGAGTGAGATCACCCTGAAGAACAAGAGAAGAGACAACCCCTTTATGCAGAAATCCCTTGGTTGCAACTAAAATATCCCCGGTTATCCCTAGGTTCACCCGGTCTTTCTTCATTTTTGGCAGAATACTATCTAGTGTTTACAGTGAGTTCTAACTCAATTCTTCTACTTTTTCTTCTTGTTTTCTTACATCAATATACTTGGATGACCTTTAAGGATATTACCCAAGGTTCATCAAGGTGTAACAAATTGGTACATCACTTGTATAAGGCTCCAAATTCATATTTGAGTTCCGATTTATAAAAACTTTTACAAACATGTTTCATTTCATTGTTCATATCATGGAATCTTGTACCCACCTTGTTCCCAATCAAACTCATGGTTGTGGGTCTTGTGTATGATTGATTTATAGAGTATTAGAGGCCCAAAACCTCACTTAACTTTCTGCCCTAAAGGTTCCTAGGTGACCTAGAAGTGTTGAAACCATCCAAGCCCCACAACCTTCAATGTTGTGAGGCTTTTGTTTTGGTAAAGTGTGAACCATGGAGCCTTGGTTTTGTAAATATAATTCCACTACCTCACTTAGTTAGCTAATCCATTTTCCTTTAATCCTAAGTCATCAAGTAAACTTTCTAGTAACAAAGTGTCCGAATTACACCAAATCTCCAAACATTTGCCATGATTGGAATGCACTAGTCTAGTTTGAGTTTCACTTGGTTAATTGATGATCTAGATGATGCACATTCTAAGTAACTTCCAAGAATCAAAGTAAGACAACCCCACCTCGTCTCCAACATGTGTCATGTTAGGTATGCACACGTCGGTTTGTCCTCATTTGGCTACTTAGTAAATTATACACTTTCATTTTGTTCATATTCATGACCAATCAAGATCATCAATTAAGTTGATGATTTTATGCTTTATTGAATCATAAGGTTAAATGGACTGAATTCATCTTACCTCCTTACATGACCATTTTCATGGTACCTTATAACATGTAGGACTATAACATGAATTTTCCGTCATTTTAACTCCGAACCCAATCCATCAATCATACCAATAAACTTATACACCTTCGTTTCCCTATCGTAGGGTAGCTTCAGTTCTCCAAGCTCAAGACTAAACAACTCATGACTTCTTTGGAAGCTTTGCAAAGCGTGAGTTTACATGATCCCATTTTACCCTTTTCACACTTTTGGGTGCAACGTATATTGTATTATCAAAATAACAATCACAATATTCACATCAATCAATCCGGTTGTACATGCTTAAATGATATGCTTAGAATACATACATGCTAGAAGTCTTACTTGCATAAATATTTGTCATTAATGTCATGAACCAACCTTAACATATATAACGCTATAGAAGTAGCACACTGCCCTTAGGAAGAGTCCATGTTACGTCATTCAATCATGGTTTTGTTCACCTCGGTGACAAAATACGCAACTTGTGGACACAATTAGTCTGACCTATATTTGTTGCATGCTAGTATTATTATGTTTTCATGCCTTAGTATATTGCTATGCCATGAAGGATTGATGACAACTTTTCTATCTATGCTAGTAGTCGAAACTTGTATGCTCACCAATGCTTTATGTGTTGACCATTATTTTAATATATATTTCAGCAAATTAACGTTATGACGTTCAACAATCTAGTAGGATTGATTTTAGAAACACATTTAAATTTATTTACTTTTAGTTTGTTGTATTTGAACTTTCCTTGTTGTATATCTATTCCTAGACAATGTACTATTTAGTTATCAATAAAATCAAATTAAATTAATTATTGTCACATTTAGCAAATTGTGATAACTCGAGCAATCCATTTTCACCCGCCCTGATGTTTCCATCATTGTTTGGGGTGTGACATTCAGCTACACCATTACTCATGATGTTGCCAACCAATTTAACCCTATCCTATAGTTTAATAAAAAAATGATAGAAATCAATCTAACTATATCTAAAATTTCAACAATTTAACGTATAACACTCCAACTTAATTATGGATGATGTGTCACTATCACTCAAACCAGGATTATATGTAGCCTAACCATAAGAGTTTAGTTAAAGTCCGTAAATTCAATCCAATATACATTAAAGAGTATTAAAGTATTTGATTGTTTATTTTAATAATATCTAAATGTCTTCTAATTTTCATTTCACTCCTAGTGTCAGACTTGATTCTCTTGATTACCTGATGTGCACAAAGAAAAAAGAAGCATATCTTAGCAATTGCCTATTAAACGGATAATAACACGGAAATGTTATAAACTGAGTTGAAACATGGCTACAATAAAATATAAAACAAAACTGAATTAAGTCACATTGTCAAATATTGAAGATGAAATAATATCCTACGAGCCATTTATACGCCTCCCTAAAATAATAATCATAATATGACCAATGTCTCCAAAAGCACTAAATGGATGAATGCCCCAAACTCCAAGGTTTCATACCTTAGATTTACAAATTGCAACATAGTTTTTAAACCAAAAACTTTGCAACGAAAACATTTCAAACATAACATCCAATATAGAAACATAACAAAAATTAGGGAAGCCAGTCTCTCTCCTAGGGTAGTCTGCTCATTTGTGCCACCATCATCCATGGGAGCTACCAGACAACCTACAACTTTTACCTGCTGTGTTAACTTTTAAAACATAACATATGAAAAAACATTTTATCGAAACATACATTATATGAGCAGTAGGGAGTCGTCGGTTTATAATTCTAATTTTTTATAAAATTTCATTTTATTTATTCTTAATTCATATCTCATATGAATTATAAAGCGGAAGTGTGTACAAACAAAAAACTCGTCCAGGTATCCAATTGCAATTTGTTATAACTATTAAACAACCATAGGGTGTTTTCTCGAGAAACTAACCTTTGATGAAAATGGAAGCTTCACACATTGAATCAACAAACCATCACGCTAGCACACGTTTGTTCACGAAACAAGATCCTAAATCAACTCATTGACCGTATGTTGAAACCCAAATACCCAAACGCGTGACCAAAGAACTCCTACATGGTCAAAAAGTCAACTTCGTCAAAGTGGTTTACCGAGTCGAAAACCCGGTTTCTAGCAGCTTTCTGGTGGTGAAGGGCGACACTAAGCGATGGTGGACATGAGACAGTGTGGCCAGAGGGTGATGATGGTCATGCGACGATTCCCAACGAAGTGGGCGGCTGTCCGGTTAACGGCAGGGCGGTCCGGGTGGTGGAGGTAGGCCGGTGAAGGTGATGGTTGTGATGTAGTTTGGTCTTTTCTCACAATGTGATGTTTTAGGTACAACCCAAACATTATTATTATTATTATTTTATTATTATTATTAGTATTATTATTATTATTATTATTTTATTATTTTATTATTATACAAAGTTGTGATGAATAGTGAACGTAAATTTTGAAGTATTTATTTTTAATAATATTTTATTTTTTATTCATGTAGTTTTCAGTGATAAATAGTAATTATAATTCTTAGGAAGTTGTTTTTAATTAGTTGTATTTTATTTAACATTCAACTATTTTTTTATTAATTACGTTTGCTAACTTTTTAAAAAATTGTAAATCTACATCTATGTTTATTATTATTATTTTTAAGATTGTAAGTTATTTCCCCGTGCATTATAATGGTACGTTATCATGGGCATTGGATCGGTATCGGTTTGGTTCGTTACAGTACTGGTACGATTCATGCACTTGGTATAAAAATCAACACGTTTTTACATCTACTAAAAATGATAAAAACGAACACCACTGCCGACACCACCGATGTTGTTCAAACGATATCGATTGGTTCAGATTGTCACGGTACTAGTACCAATATTTATTACCGACAAAGTTGTATAAATGAAAATCTTTTGAAAACAGAAATGTAAAAATGAATACAGGTATCAGTAAAGATGTTGTTTGGTACGATATGCTAGTGATTAAAAAAATAAAAACAAAATACAGGTGCCGAACCGATGTTGTTCGTTTGGTTCACTACGATAGCGGCTCGATATTTGTTATCAAACAAGAAACCATAGCATCGGTGCCTGTATATATATTCGTTTTACTGTTTTCGATCGATGTAAGGTTTCCTCTTTTGATTACTATCTCAAGTGCCGATATAGTAACAAATCAAAATAGATACCGACCGAATTCCCACCACAAAACACAAAGAAATATCACTAGTTAATATTAATAAGACCTTATATTTATAGGTACACTACCTATCATACTAACACTCAAATACTACAACCTAGTATATATCTAATAAATATTTATATTATATATTATATATTATATATAATAAATAACAGGGTGAGGTTATTATGAGAAAATTTAAAATTGTGAGAATAATAAGAAAGAATCTAAATCATTAGATATTTAATCTAATGGTTGAGATCATAGTGGCAATTCTGTAAATAATGTTGACTATTAAACTAACTAATTTTCTAGATTAAGGGTATAAAGGTAAATTTAATATTTTTAAATTAAGAAATTAACATTAATACAAATGCAAAGTTTCCCCCTTCTTTTTTAAACAATCAATAACTTTTTATACGTAACTCTTTTTTTTTAAATAAATTACATCATAATAACGAGTGTTTTTTTATCTTTAATATGAATATCATATTGATATACTTATGTAGAGTTATTTCTGTTTTTATATATTTAGGGTGTTATTTCTATTTTGATTCTGATTAAAGTGTTGACTGTTTTTATATTTGGGTGTTATTTCTGTTATATTCAATGTTAGGATGTTCTTTGTAAGATGTCTGCCTTCAATATAACTGTTGTTGTGTTTTTATGAGTTATCGTGTTATTTTTGTTATATTTCTGTTCTTTATAAGATGTATGCCTTCAATATATATGTTGTGGTCTTTTTATGAGTTAAGGTGTTTTTATTAGTTAGGGTGTTTTTATGTGTTATATTTCTGTTTTATAAGATGTATGCCTTCAATATACATGTTGTGGTGTTTTTATGAGTTAGGTGTGTTATTTCAAATTCGAAAATCCCTAAAATAACTGTCAAAAATCGGTTGCATATATTCATTCCATAATTAGATTTTATTAGTTAAATTACACTTATACCCTTAAACTATCAAAATAAAAAGGGAAATATGTCACCTCTATAATCTTTCTCACACTTTTAAATTTTCTCAGATGAACCTTTACCATAAATAACATTATCATCTCCCACCATTTTATTTATCTAATAAATGAAAACATATATCCTATTTATCTCATAAACACTATTCATCAACTATTACTTAATTATTTATCTCTTTAACTCTTAATTAAATAAACAATTAAATACATAATTAACAATTTCGTAAACGCCTAATTCCCTGAGTGTGTTACACTACGTTAAACTGCATAATAGTTAAATTTCGCACACTTGTAAACTAAAATACTTATCTAATAAATATTATCATTTGTTCGTTGTCAAAAGTGTAACTCTTTAGATCGTATTTTATCAGTAACGTTAAATTAATCATGACTCGAACATCTCATATCCAACAATCTCGCACTTGGAAAATTCACCGATTAATTGACTTAACGTAGATAGTGGTGGATGCCTAGCTACATCTCACTGCCCCTAACTAGGTATGACAAATCATATTCATCAACTGGTTCCATGCATTCTACTAATTCTTTACTTAACCAAGTACTAAAGTTATGGTAACCTTATGGATTAGGATCAAATACAAAGAATAATATAAATAAGAAGGGTAAGAAGGATTCTTGTCAATTGATTTAGATTTGGAGGATTGAGATTAATTTTAGGAAAAAGAAGATAATACAATAGCACAGAGGGAATCCTACATTTATGAATTTTCTTTTTTCACATGCACGGCACATGCCAATTCCCCCCCCCCCCCCCCAATCAATTTAAAACGTCCATAATATTTTCATACGATTTTTTTAAAAATAATTTCACCAAGCATTTTTTTAATCTTTAGTATGAGTATCATATTTTCATATAAAAGATAAAATAAAAAAAATCATTTTTACAGTCATGACGACCTGGTCGAATTGGGAGAAGCTGTAGGTATTATTGCAGGTCAATCTGTTGGAGAACCGGGTACTCAATTAACATTAAGAACTTTTCATACTGGCGGAGTATTCACAGGGGGTACTGCAGAACATGTGCGAGCCCCTTTTAATGGAAAAATAAAATTCAATGAGGATTTTGTTCATCCGACACGTACACGTCATGCACATCCTGCTTTTATATGTTCTAGAGACTTGTATATAACTATTGAGAGTAAAGATATTATACACAATGTGTGTATTCCGCCCAAAAGTTTTCTTTTAGTTCAAAACGATCAATATGTAGAATCAGAACAAGTCATTGCTGAGATTCGCGCGAGAACATCCACTTTGAATTTGAAAGAGAAGGTTCATTCTGACTCAGAGGGCGAAATGCACTGGAATACCGATGTGTACCATGCACCTGAATTTACATATGGTAATATTCATCTCTTACCAAAAACAAGTCATTTATGGATATTATTAGGGGAGCCCTAGAGATCTAGTCTAGGCCCTTGTTCGATCCACAAGGATCAAGATCAAATGTTCTGTTAAGCGAAGATATATTTCTAACCCCTCAGTAACTAATAATCAAGTGAGACAAAAAATTTTTAGTTCGTATTTTTCTGGTAAAACTAAAAAAAGAGATAGGATTCCTGATTATTCAGAACTTAATCGAATGACATGTACTGGTCGTTGTAATCTCAGATATCCGGGCATTCTCAATGGGAATTCTGATTTATTGGCAAAGAGGCGAAGAAATAGAGTCATCATCCCACTCGACTCGATTCAAGAAGGCGAGAACCAACTAATACCTTATTTTTTTGCATTGTGTTAAAGGTTCCGACCATTGTGTCTTTTAACTAGGTTTTGGTCATTACGTTTTACTAGGGTTTCTATACATTGCGTTATTATCAAAACCTATAACACAATGTTAATTTGGGTTCTACCAATTGCGTTTTTATAAGAACCTATAAATTGTGTTATTGGTTTTGTTCATTGTGTTTAATTTGTTATCCATTGTGTTTTAATATGTTGTCCATTGTGTTTTAAGATCTTGTTCATTGTGTTTTAGTTTGTTGTGTATTGTGTTTTTAGTTCGTTGTTAATTGTATATTAATCTGCTCTTCATTGTGTCTTTATCTGTTGTCATCAATTGTATCTTTTATCTATTGTCATCAATTGTGTTTTTATTTAGTTTGATACATATTGTGTTATACATTATACCACATAGCCATTGTGTTATATGCTACAGTCATTGTGTTTTAGTTTGTTGCCCATTGTGTCCTTATCTGTTGTCATTGATTGTGCATTTTGATCTACTTTCCATTGTGTTTTACGTCAGGTCCATTGTGTAATACGCAACTGGGTTTTCAATTTTTTTTTGAAAAAGATAACAATATGGTACTCATATTAAAGATAAAAAGATGCTCGATTTTATTGTATGATTTTTTAAAACACAAGATGTATAAAAAAGTTACGAACGTTTAAAAAAGGCGGCGGGGGAATAACATGTGACTTGCATGTGCATATTCTTTTCCTCTTGTGGACAAAATTACCCTTCCCATTGATAATTTATGGAACACTTGTCACTTTCTAGTGGCTTCTTACACTTTTTTATTTTTAAATCCTTTGTACTATAACTCAACCCGTAACCTTTATTTTATCCTTTTTGTAATAACATCCATTAAACATAAGACATAGATCAACATTCATTCTTATAAATTGTTTAACTATTCTTGTTCTCTAATTTGAAATGGTCTAACAAACTACTCAAATTTAAGTGTGGCCACGGATTTTCACCGGTTGGCATCAATGAGGGCTCTAGAATGTTCAACTCCCTTTTGGAAAAGGAGAATAAAATTCATTTGGCAACATACAACTCCCATTTATCTTTAAATCTATTTCCAATCAAATATCCTTATTACTGCCTTACACAAGTACAATGTTGGCTAAGATCAAAGAACAACATATGGCTAAAGTTAGTTCTAATATGTTCCTTATGTCTAAAGATAGTGGGATTATACTAGTTTAAAACATCTTATGACTATGATTCATGAAGACCGTTTTGAAACGAGTTACATTCGATAGCATTCTCCTATGAATATTAGATCTCAACACCTTTGAGCCTTTCATCTCATGAAACCACCAATTGTCACACTCTGAATTTCCAACCAAACCTCAGTGGGCCCGAGTGGAGAATATCGTGACGTAAGTTGATATCATCATAGTCAATTAACACAATACAGCGGAAGTCTTGGATTTTAAATTACTATTACAAACCAAAATATTCAAAGTACTAAAATAATATACAAACGGTTTGTAATGAAAGATCCACAGGCGGATCGTAAAATATACAAAAGATGTGTAAGAGACTTCAGGGCAGATCTAAGGATTTGCACGATCCTCTTATATCACTACCAAGCAGCTTCCAGCGTATTTTGTATTGTACCTGCAACTTAGTCTTTTGAAAACACGTCGGCTTTCGCTGGTAAATACAATTAACTGGCTCATTTTGAAAACATTTCAAAAATTGATTTAAGTGCACAGGGCACAAAAAATCATTTATAACTTGGGAAAGTTATACTTATAACCTTGTTAACAGATTCACATGTTTATCAATACATATGGAGCCCAGTATAGAGACCGAGACATGATTAACTGACACACCACTTTTGAACACACGAAGGAGTTATCCCCAACTTGTGGGTAAAAATATTTTAGCATTCGCATCTGGGTGTATGCCTACACCACGTGCTTTGGTCGTGGCCATTAGTAACTTAAATGAGCCGAGGATATCCAGGACACGGTCGTTAACCCCAATGTTTAAGTTATCAAACAAAACTGATCAAAACGAAATATGCGGATTTACTAGCCACAATCCGGCATTCGATTGATCCCATTTCCGACCAGGCAGTAATAATTTACCATTACCCAAGCCCGTATAGGGAAAATAAGTCACGAGTATTTACCTTAGCTAGCACTAGATTTAAATGCAAGTTTATATTAATCTCAGTCGTTTAATCAATTAGCCAAGTGCAGATAGCATTTACTGGAAGGCTTTAGTCTGGAATAATGGCATAAGCTAATCAATTAGAATGCTAATGGTCCTATTTAAGTCATAGACTTAGACCGACTAGCTAAAAGGATCAAAACGGTACAATACGATAGATTAAGCGATAACCGGAGAGAATGTAGTTTAAACCCAACAGGTACTTAAGACTTGTATGTCATGGGTAAACAATTAACATTCTGGAATTTGAGATTAAATTGATAGGGTTAAACCTGTTTTGGTTAATTTTCATAAACTTTTTATATATACTTAACCGTACGCATATATGCGATATCGGGTAACCGGATGAGTTATGAATAAGTTTTATATGTCATTATACTTTAAATAAGTTGTAATATGAGTAGGATATCAACCATATGCCCATTGAGGTTTTAAAATGAAACTACGTCTTCTAAGGCGCTTTTGACCATTACATGACGTATAAAAGGAACTTGCATGTATTCTAATGTTATGATCATAAACATTCTGGAAAAATACTTAATTTGTGATATATTATCAGTAAGATAGCACACATAAGTGTGATTTGTGATTTAGGAACAATCTATGCACCGAAAGGACATTTTGGTCTTCTAAAAATATAACTTATGATATTATATTAAAACTTAGTTTATGATCGGAATATTAACATCATAATATGCTAATTATATTAACATATATAAGTAATTCCTTTACAGGTTCTTTGTTGATTAAAACCTTGTTTATGTAAAAAGGGCATTATAGTCAAAGATTGACATTTAGCGGAACTTGTGCATAAACTCAGATTATGATTATGATCATGTAATAACCTCAGAGGGTTATGCTACATTGTATTAAGATCATAATGTGACTATAAGTCAGAAGTTAACTAATCTAAGTCGGGTCAGAATCGAAAGTCAAAGCAGAAGTCAAACTTCGTGACTTTCGGTTGTGAACCGACTCTGGGACTGAAATTGACGGATCGAACATGTTCCCACATGTTCTAATAATTATTACCAACTTTTTTAAGTATCAAAAACATATTTATAACATGTATAAACTCATATTATAATATTTTTTATAAAATCTAACCCGTTTGACTTTTTAAAACACAAACTTTAACCTGTCAATTGACCTAGTAAAGGTGATCCTTAGGAGGTGCCCTTTTAAGGGATTAATACCTTCCTAATTAAAATAAATTAGCCATGTTCATTTCGAACAATATGGTCTTAACTGAAAGTCAATGCATTTGTCGAAAATGCTTGACTTTTGGCTATTAAAAGCCTATAAAAAGAAAAGAGCAGAGATGGAGCACTTACAAGTGATCCAAGGGAAACTTAGAACTCAAAGGGAAGCTCCTAAACGGTCAGGAACTTCCAAGAGTGTAATAGAGAGAAGAAAGAGTGAAGGAGCAAAGAATGAGGTGAACTAGTGGGCTATTTATAGTGCAAGAAGGTGTGTGAAGATGAAGCCAGGTGTTAGAGGTGTTGTAGGATCATCACAAGTGTCTAGCAAGGTGTCAAGAGCTGCAAGAGTGTGGCAATTTGTACGGGAGGTGGCATGTTGACAAAAATTTGGGTTTTGACACATTTAGTCCCTCAAAAATAGTTTTATGGATTGTAATGAATTGTTCCTTGACTTTTATTCAATGACATAACGACACAACTAGTTCTTTTCGTTCAACACGAGATGTATTGAAGAAGAGTACGAATGACCGAACGTTAACGGGTGTCACACTAGGTGTTTTTACGACTTATAAGTGTTTACTAGCTTAAACGTGAAAGATATGAACACTTTTGGTTTCATGGGTTAAATTACCCAAATTAGTAAAGTTGCAGGTTCGTGATAACGTGTGATACTCAAGAATGGTGAATCAAAAGATATCATCTCAACCGAGAGACGTTTGGGTCAAGAGGTGACTTAGTTAAACAAGAAATACGAAAATAATAAAGTCTAGGGGTCTCTGGGTCATTTGATGAAAGTTAAAATAGTGATAAATAGAAAGTTCAAGTGGCTAACTCATCGAGGTATGATCCGAGGGCATGTACACGTGTCGGTATATTACCGAACAAGAATTTTATGAGGTGTTACATCCTCACCCCTTAAAAGAAATCTCGACCTCGAGATCTTATTAAAAAAGATGCGGGTACTTTTGTCGCATAGTGGACTCAACCTCCCATGTATATTCGGGGCTTCAAAGGGCATCCCACTTAACCTTTACAATAGGTATAAATTTCCTTTGGAGCTTTTTAACTTGTCGATCCTCGATCGAAATTGGTTTCTCAATGAACCTCAGGTTTTTATCAATTTGCACATCTTGATATGACATTGCTAGCGACTCATCGGCTAGACATTTCTTTAGATTAGATATGTGGAACACATCATGGATTCCACTGAGCTACTCAAGAAACTTAAGCTTATAAGCTACAGAACCGACGCATTCGAGGTATATCTCAGGCTCAACTTTCCCTTCTTTCCGAAGCGCATCACACCTTTCTAGGGTGATACCTGCAACATAACTTTGTCCCCTATTTGGAACTTAAGAGGTTTTTGCCTCTTGTCTGCATAACTTTTCTGCCTATCACGGGCAGCTTTGAGACGATCATGGATTTGTATTATCTTATCCATGGTCTCTAGGACAATTTCAGGTCCAGACAGTTAGGCTTCCCCAACTGTAGCCCAACAAACAAGCGTTCTACATTTTCTCCCATACAAGGCTTCGAAAGGAGCAGCCTTGATGCTTGTAGGAGAATTCTATTAGGTGTAAGTGGTCATCCCAACTTCCACCTAAATCAATCACACATGCTCTAAGCATATCTTCCAAAGTTTGGATAGTACGCTCACTCTGTCCATCAGTCTGCGGATGGTAAGCCGTACTAAAGTTTAATCTTTTGCCTAATGATTGTTGAAAACTTTTCCAAAAGTGAGATGTATATCTAGTATCTCTATCGGATACAACAGATACCAGTACACCATGTAGGGACACAATCTTGTCCACATATAGCTTGGCCAACTTATCAGAATTATAAGTCTCTTTAATTGGCAAGAAATGTGCTGACTTAGTCAGCCTATCCACAATGACCCAAATCGTGTCATTACGACGTTTGGTCTTAGGTAACTTGGTAATCAAATCCATAGTTACCATTTCCCATTTCCAAGAGGGAATCTCAAGCTGTTGTAGAAGTCCTGACAGTTTCTGATGTTCGAACTTAACTTGCGAACACGTCAGACACTTAGCTACATAAGTGGCTATGGATTTCTTTAAACCCATCCATCAATAAATTCTTCTTTAAATCTTGATACCTCCACCACCTAGGTGAACTGAGTATCTCGAAATGTGTGCTTCTTAGAGGATTAGATCTCTAAGTCTATCAAAGACTGGAACCCAGATTCTGCCATTAAATCATAGGATTCCATCTTTTCCAGGCATTAACTAATCAACAGCTCAGCCTAATCTTTCATTAGAAATATTAGCCTCTAATAGGGCTTGCTTTTGTGTATCTAATAGCTTCTCATTCAAGCTATTTCTGAGCTCAATGCTCTTCGCGTTAATCCTTATAGGTTTAACCCTTTCTTGGCGACTTAAGGTGTCAACAATGACATTTGCCTTGTCGAGATGGTAGCGAATTTCGCAATCATAATCATTAAGTATTTCCATCCAGCGACGTTGTCGCATGTTTAAATCCTTTTGATTGAACAGATGTTAGAGACTCTTATGGTCAGTGTATATAATACACTTCGTGCCATATAAGTAATGTCTCCATAACTTAAGTGCAAATACAACAACACCCAAGTCCAAGTCATGGGTGGTGTAATTCCTTTCGTGCACCTTTAATTATCGTGATGCATAAGCAATCACTTTGCCTTTTTGCATTAGCACACAGCCCATGCCAGTGTGCGAGGCATCACAATAAATGACAAAATCCTCGATACCCTCAGGTAGAGATAACACAAGAGCATTGCTCAATTTATGTTTTAGAACTTCAAAAGATTCTTGTTGTTTTGGACCCCAGTCAAACTTGACATTCTTACGGGTCAAGGTAGTTAAAGGAGCGGCTATCCTCGAAAAGTTCTCAATGAACCTCCTATAATAACCGGCCAATCCTAAGAACTACGAATCTCTGATGGAGTTTTGGGTACTTCCCAATTCAATATGGCTTCAATCTTAGCGGGATCCACCTGGATACCATGCTCACTTACAACATGTCCAAGAAATTGGACTTGTCTAAGCCAAAAATCGCACTTAGAGAACTTAGCATAAAGCTTCTCTTCTCTTAGCAATTCTAGGATGCATCGAAGATGTTTCTCGTGATCAACTTGACTACGAGAGTAGATAAGTCTGTCGTCTATGAAGATAATGATAAACTTATCTAGATACGGCTTGCAGGTGCATTTGTGAGCCCAAAAGGCATCACTAGGAATTCATAATGACCATAACGGGTCTCGAAGGCAGTCTTGGGAACATCATCACTTCTAACCTTCAGTTGATGGTATCCTGATCTCAAAATGATCTTAGAGAAGTAACTAACCCCTTAAAGTTGATCGAACAAGTCATCGATCCTGGGCAGAGGATAATGATTCTTGATTGTTATCTTGTTTAGTTCGCAATAATCAATGCACATCCGCATTGAACCATCCTTTTTCTTAACGTAAAGGATAGGAGCTCCCCAAGTGAGGAACTAGGCTGAATAAGCCTTTCTCTAAAAGTTCGTCTAATTGTATTCTCAATTCCTTCATTTATGTTGGTGCTAACCGATATGGAGCTCTTGCAACAGGTGTCGCTCCTGGTAGGATGTCAATCCTAAACTCCACTTGTCTATCTGGAGGTAGACCTGGTAATTCTCCAGGGAAAACATCAGAATATTCTGAGATAACTGAAAGATCTTCAATATTTGGCTTTGGCTCGTTAATAGTTACTTGTGCCATGTAAATGACACAACTTTTCCCCAGACACTTGGATGCCTTAAAAATGACACTTTGTCTGGCAATCCATAGTGTGAATCTCCAATAATGGTGAGCATTTCACCAGATGGGGTTTTAACTTTGATGAGTTTCTTATCACAGGCAATGCATGCTTGGTTATGGGATAACCAATCCATGCCTAAGACTACATCGAACCCCGCCAATTTCATTGGCAGAAGAGAAATAAGAATTAAATGATTCTTATGGATATAAAACATACATCAAGAATAGAATACGCTGTTTCTAAGGTTCAGTCAGCAAGTTCTACTCCATAATTTATGTCTGGGGTTCTTATGGGTAAGTTTAATAGTTTGCTAAACTTATGGTCCACAAATGACTTATCCACACCCGAATAAAAAAGAACTCTAGCGTATACGTCATTGATGAGGAATGTACCTGTTATGACGTTGTTGTCATTAATAGCCTCTCTAGCATTCATCTGAAAGGCACGTGCATTTCCTTTCTTGGCCTCTCCAGACTTTGCACTGTTACTCTTAGGATTCTTAGGGTAGTTAGTCTTAATATGCCCTTTTTCATTACAGCCGTAGCAGACGACATCCTTAAGATCCTTACATTCTAGGTTCTTATGCCCCTTTTCTTACAGATACCACAGGGTTTATCCTGTGGATCAAAATTACACTGTCCCTAGTGCATGCGGTTGCAGGTCTTACATGTCGGTGTCACTCCCAACTTATCTTGGTTCCTTCTGAACCCAAATCTCCCTTTATTCATCTTATTAAATCTTTGGGAGTTACCATCCCCTCTCTTCCCTTTCCCGTCAGTCTCAGGCTTAACTGACTTTTGTCTCACCAAATCTAAGGTGAGAGAGGGATAGGTCTACAGCAGACCTATAAGTAGTAGGCTGAGCAGCCTTCACCATGCCTTTAATCTCAGGCGCTAACCCATTTATAAAACGCGCGATGCGTTTGGGTTCAGGTGAAATTAGATAAGATACTAATCTGGATAAGGAATTAAATTCGGTAACATACTTCCGACAGTTTAGATTTTTTCATTGTGAGAGTCAGAAAATATGATTCTATCTTCTCCACCTCATGAAGTGGGCAGTATGTTTCCTTAACAAGGTCTGCAAACTTGGTCCATCCCAAGTTATACAGGTGTACCTTACCTGTTGACTAGAGAATGGCCATCCACCATATTAGGGCATCACCCTTAAAGGATTGGGATACAAACTTCACCACATCCTTATCAGCATAACCACTAATATCTACAATAGTTTCTATCTCGTCGAGCCATCTCAAGGCTTCTATAGCCCCTTTTTCTCCGTTAAAGTCTCGGGGCTTGCAGGAGACAAAGTATTTATAGGTACATCCGTCTTTAGAAGAATGAGACCTATCATGAAACTCTAGTTTCTTTGGTTCACTCTTCGCATTCAATGAGTGATCAGAGCTCTCCTTTCAAGCTGATGATGGTGGAATAGATAAAGGTTTGGAGCGAGTAGCGCTTGATTCCTTAAATTTTTCTATGGCCTTTCTAACAGCTGCATCAATGCGAGCTTGGAAATCATCATTATTGATGGCTATATTTTCAGCTTTCTCAGTACTATTATCACGACGACTACTTTGCGCCTCATTTGAGGCTTTAGCCATCTCTGATGTTTGGGTACTAAATACCAAATTAAATTTACATTAGCCATGATATTAATACCCATATAGGCTACATAAAGTTTGGACATATAAATCCATTGCCTATTTGTACCAGTGTGCATAGAATCACAACTGTCATGCTTAATATTTTAAATGAATGTTCTTTGAGATATTTAGGTATATTTGGCCTAGGTCTCAAAGAGACCATAAAAGGCTTTCTAAATTTGGACGTAGTCCATATACTATTAGATAGTGGATCATAAAGTCACGGCTGTCGTGGTCATATTTGACAATATAATATGGCCCGTAGGCAAAATAATATAATAGATCAATTAACATCTCCTAAGATGTCAAGATGGATAATCATTGCACTGATGATATTAGTCATGATCTCATTGATCATATAGACTATGAGGCTTGAGCATAGCTCACCACCTTGGAGGGGGAACCATAAGGTTATAATTGCCATTGTCTTAATCGATAATATAGTATTGCTCCTAGGCAAATCATCACTAATGGATGTTAAATTATAGCCTGCAGACAATTCATCACTAATGGATGTTTAATCATAGCCCGTAGGCACTTCATCAATAATGGATGTTTAATCATAGCCCGTAGGCATTACATCACTAATAGATGTTTAATCATGGCCTGTAGGCACTACATCACTAATGGATGTTCAATTATGCCCCGTAGGCACTGCATCACTAATAGATGTTCAATTATTGCCCGTAGTCACTACCTCACTAATGGATGTTTAATTATGGCCCGTATGCACTACATCACTAATGGATGTTCAATTATGGCCCGTAGGCACTACATCACTAATGGATGTTCAATTATGGCCCGTAGACACTATATCACTAATGGATGTTCAATTATTATCATCGCATTGATGATATTAGCCGGGATCAAATTTGATCACATAGGCTACAAGGTTAGGACGTAGTCCATTACCTAGACAGCTAGTGTGGTTCCTCAAGTCACACTACCAGGAGTATTAACACTACTTGAATGTTAACACAGAATTATCTTAATGGTTGATTAATAATAGTCACAGTCGCATTGACCTTAATGACTTGGAGGCTTGAACATAGTCCACCACCTCTGGATAGACGGATTAATCTTCCTTAACTATCATGATAGAAGGCTATTCATCTTTAACTATCTTTTATAATTTGGCCAATTAATATGGACTTCGCCATTTGGCTAATCAAAACCATTAAGATCTTTTGGAATTATACAGCTGATCATAAATTTCGAGTTAAA